>JAQIUZ010000161.1:0-10724 GCA_034697205.1 Lithobius forficatus | reverse complement strand
GTCAAACAAGATATGCGGAACATCCTCAATCCCGCTGCCACAACCCTGACACAAAGCAGGCGCCCGAATACCAAACCGGCCAAAATATGCGCCAAACCCACCGTGCCCAGTAAGAAACTGGGTCACCAGGCGGCCCAGGAGCCAACCACCCAAACCCACCTCACCAATAAAATCGTGAGTGAGGCGACCTTTATCTGAGCGGTCCCACAGGTCCTGCCACGCAGCCATCATGGACTCACGCCGAATGAGGCTGGAAAAGGACCGCGGGACCAAGCACTTGCCAAGATGAACATTAGTAGTAGACTCCCGAGCCACCCGGTCAGCAGCCTCGTTACCAACGATACCGACATGGGCCTTGACCCATACCAGTTGCAAGCTGCCACGGCTAATAATATCCCGAGCGAGGCCATACCCACGGAAGGGCAACTCAGACCGGACATCACCACCGGCAATAGCCTGGAGAGCAGCCCGAGAGTCAGAACACACACGGACCCGATCTCCCGGATGCATCATTCTCAAGATGGTACCAAAGGCCGAGACCATGCCGGCGAGCTCGGCCTGGAACACAGTACATTGGTTCATAAGGCGTTCCCCATACGAACGCAAGGGACGGGAGGGGTCGGCCCCAAAAACCACAACACCATAGCCAGTCCCGCCCCCCATTTTTGACCCATCCGTGTAAACATCCAGGTCAAGCTGCAGAGCACCGCCGCACCAAACACCAATCTCCAACCCAGCCCTGTCGGCAGGATGCCTCCAGCGGCTGGGTGGAACAGGCTTCTCATACCTAAGGCCACCGATGCGATTGTAGTGCTGGTACGATTCAAAGGCTTCAATGAACAGGGGGCAAATGCCCGCAATCACAAACAAAGCATCTGTTGAAGTGGTGCGGTAGGCCCTGCAAATGGAGAGCAGGAACCCACGTGACATAGCATTCAGGTGTTTAATACTTCTTGTGTCCCAGGCTCGTCGTCCCCAAACCTCGCTCCCATAGAGGATGGCAGGACGGAGAGCACCCAGCATGATCTCCTTAAGGATGGCCGGTGTAATGCCCCAGGTGCCAGCGGTGACCGATCTGAGCCGGCCCACCATGCACCCGACCCTCAGTCTCAACGACTTAAGATGATCCAGATAAGTGAAGGCCGGATCAATGACCACGCCCAAGTATTTTACAGTTGGAGAAAACACCACAAGGGCTCCGTCGACACGCAAACGCGGAGGCCGGCAGGAGCCCGAAGGGTGAAACAGAAAGCCAAATTTAGTCATATTAAAAGTTAACTTCTGGCGAAAGACCCACTCGAGACAAACGGGCCAGGTCAGATCCCAAATACTCTCCAATCTTGATAAGGAACAAGCAATAAGCAAAAGAAGGGTGTCATCTGCAAAGGCCTGTGGTTCTTTCCTCCCGAACTCCCCCACATCCAACGAGCCAAGCAGCCGAAACAGATCTTCCATGATGAGGAGCCACAGGATAGGTCCAAGACAGGACCCCTGTGGACAGCCCCTCTCCATAGGATGCACCACCTCGCCGAGCTTAACACTCCGCTCCCCCAGGAAAGATCGAACACAACGAACCAATGTAACCGAACAATTCACTCGACGAAGCTCCGCCATAATTGATGGGTGCCACGCGCTATTAAAAGCGTTAGCGACATCCAGCGCCACTGCGACACAATGCTGGCCATCCTTGTTAGCCTCAATGGTAAGCCGCTCATAGCGCTGTAAGGCCTGGACGCAGCCACGCTGGTGCCGAAAACCAAACTGCGCCGCGGACAACCCCCCAAACTTCTCAAGATGGTAACTAAGACGCCTGGAGATGAGCTTGTCGAGGACTTTGCCCAACACCGGGAGGAGACAGAGTGGACGAAAACCTCCCCCCTCCTTTGGAATAAGCACAACACGCGCCAACTTCCAACAGGCAGGGAAGAGACCTTGAGCAAGGCAGAGGTTATACACGTTCAACATACATTCTCCAATGGCATTAAAAACGTGAATCAAGACAAGCGAAGGAAACCCATCCAAACCTGGAGCTCCAGTAGACCGGGTAGTCACAATAGATGTATGCAATTCGTCCAGGCTGAATGGCTCCTCCGCACCGCCACCACCATCATCCATGAAGCTGGACCGCAGTTCCAAATGGAAACCCTCCTCACCACAGGCATCATCAGATGGAAAATACTTATTAAGAAGATAACTATCTGTCTCGCCGCCCGACTCAGTCCAGCTGCCATCGTCACGTTGAACCGTGCCAACGGCAGCCGGTTCTCTCCGAGCTTTAGCAATGATCTTGTAGGGAAGTCCAAACGGGTCTTGGGAGGAATTCTCCTCACAGAACCGACGCCACGACTCAATTTTAGCACTTCTAATGGCATTCTTATAATGTGACCTGGCCCGCTTGAACCTATCATAGGCCAATCCTCTCAAAACGGGATCAGCCTCAGCCTGGAAGGACCTACGAAGCCTACGGACACGAGTCTTCAGATGTTGTAAATCGTCATTCCACCAGGGCTTGCCTCCCCATTTCTTCGTAACCCAGGGCACACTTGCTCTCAGGGCCACCATACACATATCCTGGAAAGCCTCAGCAGTAGCTTCAGCGTTTCCATCAATTCTTAGCAAAGAGGCAGCCCTGCGGAGGTCTCTGGCAAACTTGCCCCAGTCGGCCCGAGAGAAACAGAAGCCCTTGACAACAGCGTCAAGCGCACCACGCAAAATAAAATCGATTCTATTGTGGTCGGTAAGACAATCATCGGAGGAGACTTCCCAGTCAGCAATATCGACATTCCTAGAAATGGAAAGATCGATCCAACTGCGACCGTTAATAGTGCAAAAGGTGGGGAGGGATTCCCGGTCATTTTCAAGAACCAAACCCCCACTATTAATAATGTCCTCAACAACCAGGCCACGCCTGTCAGTCACCTCTCCCCCCCAAATGGCATTATGCGCATTAAGGTCCCCAGTAAAGAGGAGACGCTGATAAAGGTCAGCAGCAGACCCCCACAGCCGCAACACCCCATCCAGATCGGATGTGCTCTCTGAGTAGCCACAAGAGATACAGACCTCACCCTCCGCTAAGGACAGAAGCAAGGTAACACAACAAGAGGAAGAGTACTGAACCAAAAGAGTGGCCCCAATGGCAGGATTTCTGACGACAATGACACTTTTCACACGACCTGCAGTTTGTCGATAGAAGACCCTAGAGTTCCCCCAACCAGAGGATGGAATACCATCTCTAGTTACATAAGGCTCCTGAATTAAAACAATGTCGGCCGACCGGGACAACTCTTGCAAAAGTCCGTAAGCTTCGCGACCCTTACCAACATTAAGCTGAATGAAGCGGAGGGCAGCAGGCAGGCTAGGTGCCATAATCGGTCCTTGCCCGACACTGCCGGAGCTGTAAAAGAAATTGTGGACAACACGGGTCACTGGCGGCATGGCTGACATCTCTGGCTCCCGCACGGCGACAGCATGGGCAACAAGGGACTGCAATATCACACGCCTCAGGACGGTGGGCCTCACCACAAACAGGGCAGACCAACCGCTCTAGGCAAGTGCGAGCTACATGGCCATACGTTTGGCACCGGTAGCACCGTGTAACAGGGAAGTACTCCTCCACACGGATCCTGACCAGGTCAATAACCAGATATGTGATGCCATCAACCAACCTGAAGAGCTCCGTGTTGAGTTCTGCGATCCAATTCGTCCGCGCCGGATTACGGCACGGGCGAAAACTAACCAACCTCAGGCCATTATTATATCGACTTCTCTCCAGGCGGCCAAAGACATCCTCATTCTGCTCAAAAATCTTATCCTTGAGGTCAGGACCCAAAATGGAGGAGTCCACCCCGGAAATCATAAGAGTTGGACGCCTACCCCTGGGACGCACCACGCTAAACCCTTCAACAGACCCAAGCTTTGTCTCAATGCGGGCCAGCTGAGCCTGGTCGTGACAGTCAACAGCCACGCCACCTCCCCGTAATGTCCTAACCTGGCGAACCCCTCCAATACCCACATCTTCCGTGGTTAACGTGTGTAACAGCCGTTTCTTAACTGTGCCAGCGCTGCCTCCATCGCTGGCACTAACAATTGCTGTATACTTGCTTGGCCTGGGGGAGTTACGAACATCCCTCAGAACAGAGACATAAGAAGAACGAGTGGCTGTCGATGAGGAAGCAAGTGGGGGAGGAGGGGGACCTGAAAATGGTCTGTCATCTCCCACCAAGTTCTTAAAAACCACTTTAGATGGGGCACGCCTACCATGGGTCTGGACAGCTGGGGCAGGGAGGACAACAGGAGGCAGTGGAGGAAAGTCCACCGTCCCCTCCACCAAATCGGTAACTCCATCATCATCAGCGCCTGTCTGAGGTGTAACTAAAATTACGTCCCAGGTCGACACGCTTCCTTTTACGACGTTTATGTCGCTCGCCCTCCGCTGCAGGCACCTGCGAGACCGCGATATCCTGTCAGGGAACTAAGGGGCAGCTTTGTGTTTACGAACTGCATAATACCATGTAACAAGTCAGGGTGCTCATTTTGAATGTAAGTACTCCACTTCTGTAGGCCAACATTTTATTGTATGATAAGATTAAACTCTTTGCTGCATAAGAAGGATCATCATAGTTTCAATAGAATATCTGTAGCGAGCATTACTTTCTTGGTAGAACGGAGTGAAATTTTGAAAATCAATTTAATGATTTTTTTAAATCATCAATTTGTCAATTTTTATCAATTTGTCAAGTGAACTTTTTTCATTGACGAACTTTTTTCAAGCGAACTTTTTTCAAGCGAACTTTTTTAACAGGCGAACTTTTTGTACAGGCGAACTTTTTTCAAACGAACTTTTTTCACAGGCGAACTTTTTTCAAACGTACTTTTTTCACAGGCGAACTTTTTTCAAACGAACTTTTTTCACAGGCGAACTTTTTTCAAGCGAACTTTTTGCCGCGAACTTATGGCGCGCGAACAATTTGCGGCGAACTTATGACGTGGAATCATTCACTACAGCACCTGTTCGGGGACTTCTAGTCCGTTGAATAACTGAGAAATTTGATGCTTTGTTAGGCTTACGTAGTTCATATTTTTTCATTTTCGCGTTTAGGCTCGTAGTTTTTTTTCTACGTCAAAAAATTCAAATCGCAATGAAAGTGGCAATCACGGAGGCCAGTTGGAAATCCAAGGACCAAAGGCATCTTTATTTTTATTGAGTTTAAGATGAAAGGAAAAGGAGATAAAACATGGTGTTTGCAGGAAAGATGGGGAAACGCCGCATATAATACAGTGGATATATTGTAGATGTTAAGCATATTTTTTATTTGGAAATAATTAATTCTATAAATTTATAGCCCACTGTTTATCTAACGGTAAAAATGAAGTCTGCGGTATTTGAATCGAGATCAACAGTTTGCTCACATGGTGGCATGGGCTCCCGCAGAAAAAAAATCCAAGGGGGGAGGGCAAAATTCGAAATAAAAATCCAGGAAGGGGCAAAACGTCGGAATTGTCATTGCGACACAGGGTAGCGAGGACAAAATTTCATTTTTTTTACCTATTTATTTAATTCTTTAAAATCCAGGTAAGATGGCAACTGCTCTCCTTGCCCCCCTGTGGGCGCCCATGCGTGGTGGTTTGTGAATTGAGCTGTTAACTTAAAGAAAGTTTGTGCTTAAGTTCAAAAAGCATGACAAAAATACGTAAGAGTAGGTAAATTTTATTGCCTGTTTAAAAAAAAATGACGAAGACTATTACCTTGCAAACGCCATTTCCCTCAAAAACCTGAATATGTGGTTGCTCCGACTGTTTCAAAACTTTTATTCCTAGCCTGATGAATAATTGGTTAGATTACCAAAAGTGAAATACGTTACCAATAATTATTAACTTTTGTTTTCGTCACAAGAAACTTGTTATTATTGCCACCAGTCGTCATCCCTGCCAATATGAATCGGCCCACGCAATTTAAATATTTCTTGAACGTTTTCTATCTACGATTTCAGACATTCCATCTTTCTGATTTCTAGTCATTGGATTTCGCCAACGTGCAATTTATCAAAGTGCCATGAAATACACGGGTCTCCTCGATGTGACGCCAGCGAGACTCGTCTACTTGTAAATTGAGATCAACGTGCCGGCCTGGCATCTCTTCGCACTGTAAAGAATTCAAGTCACACAAAAATGTCCAGCTACCGATAGAAAGGAGGACTGATTCTTGAGTTTTCCATCCACAACATATCCATTTAACAGTACTGCAATCGTCTATTTCATGGTCAAGCAAACCTTTTCTCGTCCAAATATTTAACTGGATATCAAACTCCCACATTTCCAGATCACGGAGGTTTTCTGCCCTTCTAACAATCAAAAGCTTAGTTTCAAAAAGTCCAGCAGTTTCTAAGTAGGTACCGCCAGTGACGTTCGTTATGGCAGTCCACTGGTTGGTCAGCACGTTGTACCGCTCTACCATCGAGTTGGGCTTATCATCAACAATGATCACCGACTGTTCGTAAGGAAGAACGACTGGTCTTTCGTGACGGCCGTTCGTGGAGGCCACCATTTGGCAAGTTCCATCACTCAGACTGAACTTCTGTACTACGTTGCACTGGTCGTCATTATCAGGCTGGTCGTATTTACGAGGAACACCATTCACAACGTAGAGGATGTCGTCGATGGTTCCTGCACCTGCATTACACACTGGTAATAGGAAGCTCCCTTTCACCTTCGGGCAAATATTGGATAGTGGGCAATATGCTAAGATGTGACGTTCTACTGTCTCTTCGCCTTGCTGAAAGTATCGTCTTCCTTCTATGAAATAAACATGGCTTTTGTACGCAATTATTGTACTCTGAGAGTAATGAGAATAAAGCCGTGCATTTACATCTTTGGGAAACCTTTTGGCTACCTCCCAGTCTTCCGTTTCTATATCATAAAGAATGGCTATCCCATCTTTTGTGAATAGCGTCAGTTTTGGGGTCCTTGCCTCGCAAGATGTGAACCCACGAACCAATAAATCAGACAAAGAACTTGCGATGCCTTCATTCTGCCCATCTTCAATGTATTCACGAATTAGGCTACTTAAGCAGTCTAGACACCAGCCATTATATTTCAATAGTGTCAGAAGATCACTGACGTCCCCTTCCCGTCCCTTTTCAAACTCGGCCCATTTGAGAATTGCTTCAAATACCTCAGACACGCTATGTTCATGCAATTCCAGTTTCCCTAAAATGCGTTTCACTTCATTTAAATTGAGGCGCTGAAATCTTTCACCATTGAGTTCACTAAATTTGGCAGCGAGAAAAGACGCTACGAGAGAAATACAAAAATCGTTATTAATTCCCATTGCCTTGCTAAAGAGGTCGTTGAAATTGTCAACCGCAAGCTCTGCCTTTGCTAACAATTCAAAACTGAATTCAACAAGATCTTCAACTTGTAAATAATCGGCAGTTGTAAACAGTTCATCCAAGAATTGCACATCATCGTCTGCAACTTTGAGTTCACCAGTGTAAATAAAGTTTAAAACGTTGTCCATCACCACAGCATCAATATGTTTGAGCTCCATGCGATCGGCGCTGGTCTCATTCCAGTTCCCCGTAAAAATAGAACGGAAGTAAGGACTTGCTGCAGAGAGGATAGCCCTATTGGCTGAAAACTCTTGCTCACCACATACAAGAGTGACGTCTTTGAAAGCATCTTCATGGAGAAGACTGCCAAGGCACGATAAGCGATGATGAAATTGTAATTTTCGATCAGGGTCACTGATGTAATCTCGGTAAGTCTGAAAAAAGATACAACGTGCGGTTATCATCAATGTCGACCTTCATTCTGACAGCCAGAACAAAAGAATCAAGAAAACAAACACATTACAAGACTTTAAATTACAAGATTGCAGTTGAAAAATGGGAAAACCAGGGGCGGACTGGCTATAGAGCCACATCGGCCATTGGCCGAGGGGGGGCACTTGGCAAATCGTAGCAAATAGCAACATAAATCGTAAAAAAAATTCCGGGAAAAGAAGCTGCCTTTAGAATGCCCGAACTAGTTGCATTATTCTTCCGATCTACGGTTTTCTGGTAAGTAAACAAACCTGAATGAATACTGTCTATTAAGAGTTTTGAATTTTAAAATTGCTACAGTTGTCTTTGCTACGTTTAAAAATCTTGCACAGCTACAACTTTCATTGTTAAGTCGTACAAGTTTTATAAATGTGTTTTTAGTTTACCTTGCACTTAAGTGCAGTGTGAAAGGGCTCAGGATATCTCAAAAAGTCTAAATCAAAAAAGGCAGACCGAAATTCCGTGACGAACACCCTGGCAGACGTGCGTAAAATGTTGAAAATCGAAAAAAGTTGAGTCAATTCATTTGCATAATTTCGGTGCTTTGTACCCTAGTAGGTAATTTATTACATTTTATAATAGTCTACTAATAATGAGAAAAATGAAGGCAGACAATGAAGTGACAAATTGGAACACAATAATGTGAAATAATGAAACGGTCTTTGACTTTTGCGCATCATATTAGAAGCTATTTCTAGAATAGCAGGTGTCCTTCTGTTGTCACTTGTCCTTGAGGGAGGGTTCTACGTCCCACCCTCATTTTTCTGTCTGGGTCTCACTAACTACTTTTCATCCCTAGGAAATACGTTAATGGGATAATTCTATGCAATTTACCTTGTTTCTCCAGAAACAGCAGGCAAGTTCAACAAATTAGCACCAGCGGCGCTGGTGGCACACTCTACACCCGAGCAGCCATAACGCCATTACCTCATTCTATCTTGACTCTCTGCCAAGCTGTTCGTTTAGCAGGGAGCTCCCTTAAGCCTTTTACGCCTATTCAGCAGCCGCGTGGTTCTGGATGTCACCTGCCCCTAGGGCTAAGCCGCTTGTGGGCATTTTCGCCCGTGGTTCGCCCGTTCATGCGTCGCTTGTTTCTGGGTTGCCCCTTGTGCGTCGTTCGCCTGTACGGTCATGCTCTCCCGACCCGGTGGGTGGGGGCACGTTCACCAGTGGCAGAATTTCGTTGTTAACTTCGCCCGGTAGGGAAGAAGAGTCGTCAACTGTTGCACCTTCACAGGCTGACCATCCGAGTGTTTCTTTTCCGGACGGTGTGAGTGGGGAAGAGAACGGGTCGTTGTCGGATTCAGGGGAGGAGCTGCCCGACTTGTGTTTGTAAACTCTGATTCCGTTGGTTCTTCCGACACCTCCCTCCAGTTTTTTGTGTTCAACCGCCCTGACCTGCGAACACGCCGGTGCCAGGCCACCCGAACTTGGACCAAACCTACGCGGATAGGACCGGGATTCCAGTACTTCCGGCACAATTGCCACAATCACATGTGATGCTGAACAAGTTACTGACTCATGGCGGGGCTTTACGGGAGAACCAAGAACATCTGCCACTTGACACAAGAACGTCCGCCGCCCTGCGAGAAGAATTTGAAGATGTCTTTGGGGTGACAGGATTTGGCTCACCAAACCCAGCACAATACACACCTTTTCCGTCGGGAGAGTTCTTAGCAGCTTCGTGCCCAATGGATTTTGGCACCCACATGGTGGCGCCAGCACAAATTTCCATTCCTCTTGGTCATGTCAGTACGTGCAGCTTCCTATGCGGAGCTTTTCAATTCAGCGGGGACTACTTGTTTTGAAGAAAGTGTGTTGGCTCCGACTGCCCCTGAAGGTCAAGCGCTTCACCAGTGGGGCATGCTTCTCCAGTAGAATGCGTTGGTGGTTTTGTCCCATTCCACTCAAAGGGCGGTGCACGGGCTATGCAACTCCGTGCTGCTCGCCATAGAGATGCTTTTCTGGGCTCCTCTTCTTTGTCACCGGCGCAACAGGCCTTGGCGCGTTATTTCTGCCTTTTCACAACAACACCACACTGTTGGGCAGTGACTTGCAGAAAATGGTTCCAGATGCTTTCAAGCATTTCAAGCCACCATCGGACCAACCTGCATTTCGCATGAAGCAAACTGCACCAAAAAGAAGCTTTCGCAGCAGTTTTCTGCCCCGACTAAGAAAGTTTTCTGCCCCGCAGCAGTTTTCTGCCTTTCGTGGTAATTGGGGCAATCCCCCTGTAGGGCCGGAGCTCGTTCAGGTGGTCAATACAAGCGCAAGGAAATCCGACGTTCTGCAGAGCGCAATCCTTCCCCGAAAGGCATCCCAGTCTCCCAAGCACAGAGGCGGGAGGCAGCACTGACGCCGTGTGTCCTGGGTTCATGTTCCGGCTCTGTCCACGAAGCTTTTTGGCCCCAGTTGGTAGCCGGCTTTCCTTATATCATCACGGCTGGGAGGAGATCACAGACAACGAGTGGACCTTGTCTGTGATCAGGAAGGGATATCGCCTAGAACTCGGCCCCTCTCCTCCGCTCGTGTCGTCGCCACCTAGGCTGGCTGTCATGGGCCGATCTCTCAAACTCGACGACATGATTGCAGCCTGTCTCCGGAAACGGACAATCCTATGGACTCCAGATCCTGATCACCCGCGTTTTACAGTCCGATTTTCCTGGTGCCAAAGAAGGACGGCGGATTTCTACTGGTCTTCAACTTGCGTCGGTTAAATCGTTTTCTGGTAGTTTTATGTGGCGAACCTAATCAGGGTATGTATAACCCCACGCTGAGGATTATACAAATTTCACTGCTGTGTGAAAATACGACAATATACGGAGGCCATATTGGAACGTAGCGGCCGTTTTGAAATTTTATGTGGCTTACTCATTTGGATTATGTATGACGTCACACTGTCGA
>JAQIUZ010000160.1:0-10776 GCA_034697205.1 Lithobius forficatus | reverse complement strand
AATTTGTTACTTAAAATGGTGCCTGGCAATGACTGGTTGTGATCCCTGGGTCCCTAAGTCTGTCTTGGCCTAATGCAGCTCCATGCTCACCACGTGGTCTCCATCTGTCGAATCGTAATCCGTCGACATCGGGAATTAGGAGTGCCATCCAAACTTGGTTACTTGCTTATCCGCTTGTGCATATCATTATCAAGCTTATCCAACCAATAGTTCATTTGAGGAAAGAAGACTTACAGTTATTTTTCAACTCAAAGTTCAGCCCAGAGTGAGTCGTGTCACTCCTCCACATCAATCTGACATGGTCGACTGACTTCCTCTTTATTTACCACTGTGACGTCAGCAACAGGATACAGAATCAACTAGTTCCCTCTGGGAATCAAGTACAACATTATACAGGCATGCACTGCCACCTAGTGGCGACTATACAAACAATACGGTAGGTTCTGCCACCTATTAATCATTACTGAAAACAACATGGTATATGCTGCCACCTGGCGGCGACATTAAACACTGTACACTCATCTACTGCCGTCTGGTAGACATAACATAAATCAAATAAACATGTGCTGCCCTCTGGGGGCGACCATCGATAATACAAACGACAAAGTTGCCCTCTGGCGGCAATCATTTACACTACATGGGAAACTGATCAACAAATCCCCCCCTTTATGTCATAATCCTTATTATTACATAACTCTGTGAGGTTTTCCCATCTACAATCTCTTAGTTTAACAATCAATGTTTTGTCTCTTTCAAAAACAACTTTGTTAAATATCTGTGTTGCGAACTTGGCAACGGTTTGGTCAATAAATCCGCTATGTTATGTTTTGAGGAAACATGACGTAAGTAGAATGCTTTTTGATCAAGGAGATCTTTAACGAAATGAAACCGAATGTCTATATGTTTGGTTCGGTCGTTTTCACTAAGGTTTTGAGCATAACATATGGCGGATTGATTGTCACAATACACTATCGGGGTTGAACATTGAACACCTAATGCCGAGCATCCGTACAATACATTTGCTAACCAAATCACCTCTTTCACTGCTTCACTAGCTGCCACATATTCGGCCTCCATGGTCGATAATGCCACACATGTCTGTTTTTTCGACTTCCAGGAAATCGGAATTCCGGCATAATACACTATATATCCAGACATAGATTTGCCATCCCTGGTCAGAGATGCCCAATTTGCATCGACAAAGGCTACTAAACCGTCAGAGTTGATGTTCGACAAATTAATCACATAATCCTTAGTCACTGACAAATATTTCAATACTCGCAACAAATATACCCAATGTTGTTGTTGAGGGTTGGAACAGAATTGAGATAACAAAATAGTTGCATATAAAATATCTGGTCTAGAGCGGGAGGCGACAAACAATAAATGCCCCACCAAACTTTTAAATTTCGTTATACTAACTGGGGCGTCTTCACCTTGGAATATAGGGCTCACTGGTAATGGCGTAGCAGGATCATGCTTACAAAATGGTTCATACAATTTGACTAATTGCTCAATGTATGGTTGTTGGTGCATCCACAATTCGGCATTGTTCTCGACAAACCAAACCCCTAACACTTTGGAAATCGAACCCAAGTCTTTTATGTCTATTCTGTCTGACAACAATCGGATAATTTCATCCATGCTTTTCTGAGTTTTGGCAAACAATACAAAATCATCGACATAGACTAGCATTATAGCCTGGTTACTAAACGTATAGATGCAATTGGCAAAAGGAAATTTCTTAAATCCAATTTCTAACAATAACTTATGTAACTGATCGTACCACCCTTTCCCTGCTTGGTGGAGACCGTAAATAGTCTTTTTTAGGCGCCACACCATGTCGCGATCTGGAAACTGGTAAAACCCTTTAGGTTGTTCCATATACTGACATTCATTTAATATGCCATATAAGAAGGCACATTTCACGTCAAGGTGTCTGCATAGCCATCCTTTTATAACTAAAAAAATTATAATCATCAGCCTAATTAGAATATAATTCACTACCGGTGAATAGGTTTCAAAATAATCTACTCCGGAATGCTGTTGACAGCCCCTAGCAACGAGACGAGCTTTGTATCGTTCTAGTTTACCTTGGGCATTACATTTCAAGTCATATACCCATCGACAGCTTAATACTTTTCCTTGAGCTGGACGGGGTACATAATCAAACACGTCCCTGTCCACCATGGTCTGCATTTCTTCACTCATCGCTTCATCCCACATTTCTTTACTAGGGGATCGTTGAGTGTCTTCATAAGTTTGGGGAATCCCCCACGACTCAAAATTCGCCTCGACGAAATGAGCTTCGGCGCATTCTAAGCCACCATCAGCCACAGAATTGTTTGACTTACCAAAATCGAACAACTTTGGCCGGTACTCAATGAGATTATCATGACAATATTGTTTAATCTCTCCTCTACTTCTCAAACGTTGATTCGAACCTCCAGCAATATAATATATTTCTGGTTTTTCTCCAGTACGTTGACTGGTACAGCGTACCCAGTCAATCGTCTGCGCCGGTTTGAGCGGCGGAATCATCTGAGACGTTTGATTTGCTATGAAAGTAGCGGGTTCGTTCCCCCCCTTTCCCTTTATGGAATCTGAGGAGGCACCCTGTTCCTTACTCTGTATGGGGATGTTAAGAACGGCTGGCCGTAGCCTTGTACGAGGAGTAGGTATCCTTTCCTCGTCATAATCCACTTCGTATTGTGGAGACCACCGCCATGTATTCACATTTAATTCCCCCTCGGGACTTACAGATGGATGCTGTGACGTCACACGAGTGTACCCCCTATCCGGACTTTCAATAAATGCTTTATCTAACAAATCTGATTCCACCTCTTCCTTTTCATTTCCTACAGAGGTTGGATTGCTTACATCATCTATCTGATGATTTAAGTCTAATTCCCAAATATCTTTTGGAGAACCTACATTTCCATTTGGCATACAATATGGGTATCCTAATTTATCCTCTAAAATTTTGACTTTCTTGGATTCAAATACCCTCTTTGTACCCGGGATCCACACCCTATAACCAAGCGTATGTTGGGCATAGCCCACCAGAACCCCAAATTCTCCCTTTGGGTCCAATTTAGCCCGTTTCCGTTTTGCCGTTAAGCTAACTACGAGACTCCCTAATCGCCTGAGATAACGAATGGAAAAATTTCGCTTAGCCCACAAATGATATGGAATCTGGTCTCCCAGTGACGCATGCGGAGAACGGTTTTTCACATGCACATAAGCCAGCAATATTTCCCCCCAAAAGTGCTTTGGGAGCTGGGCCTGAATGAGCACTGTCCGAACACCCTCCATGGTAGACCTATTAAACCTTTCAGCAATGCCATTCATTTGTGGACTTTCTACATTCGTTCTCTCATGCTTTATTCCATTACAAAGAAGTTCCCTCTCGAATTCTTTGGAACAGAATTCCATTCCATTATCAGTGCGAACCCTTTCAACACGACTATGTTGAAACAATTCTGCGCTTGCCTTGAAATTTCTAAACATTTCCAGGGCTTGGTTTTTCCTAACCATTGGGAATACGAAGGCCATGCGAGTATAATCATCAATGATTGATAAAAAATATTTCGAACCCCCCATAGATGTCACCGGGACCTCACACACATCCATGTGTACCAACTCCAATGGACGGGTAGATTGTTGACGTGACACCTTTGGGAAACTCGGCATTGTAATTTTCGCCTGTTTGCAAGGGATACATGACAAATTACCTGACTCTAACTTATCTAATCCGAACACACCTTCAGTACTAGATAATGTACGTAATGAAGCCTCATGAAGGTGTGCCAACCGATCATGCCACAGGGATAACCTTTGTTCCCTTTTAACTACTGTGGCATTCGCGCTTGTCTCTGCCTTTGTATCTTCTACCTTAAGTACACTGACAGCGGTTGTCACTCTATATAATCTGCCTTCTAAAGGGGCCTCGAAAAGTATGTTTTGTCCCTTACTAACCTTCGCCATTTTGTTTCTATACGTGATAGTGAACCCTGCTTCATCTAACAATCGCACAGATAAAAGATTTTTTTTCATGTTAGGAGCGAAAAACACTTTTCTTAATTTAAAACAACTTGTTCTCGAACCCATGCTTACAGTCAAAAACACTTCACCATATCCAGTAATGCTAGAATTTCCCTCGGCTAAACTAACATCCTGAGGAGGCATCGGCACAAAGTTAGAAATACAGCTAAGATCGTTGCAAAAGTGCTCAGTAGAGCCGCCATCTAGCACCCACTGAATATTAGACCTCGCACTCAATGCACCATTAACTTTGCTTGTAACATTAGTACCTACAACATTAGCCTCGACTAACACTGACTGAAATTCACTGTAATCAACAACAGTACTTACAGGGGATTTTTGTTTTTGTCTTTGACCTTTACGTCGAAATGGCTTCTTGGAAATCTTCTCGCCTTTTTCTGGACACTGTGGGGATAAATGTCCTTGAACGCCACATCGGTAACAGGATCTTAGTTCTACTTGAGTATTGCTTCCTGTCAATGAAGACCGTCCACTGCCTGCTCCAGGTCTCCAGGCGCTTGAATATGCTGATCCCTTAGCCTCATGGAACATCCCTTCGTCTGCTTGGCGAAAAGCTTCTGCCTTGAGGGCATCTGTGACTTTCTGTAGCTTAAACTCGGAGTCCGGTAATTGGTTCAAACTCTGGACCACAACATCAAATCGTTTTGGTAGACCCTCTATCAGGCGATAAGCAACGAGAGTTTCACTTACAGTTTCTCCAACTTCAGCTAAATCATTGACTGCGGAATTGATTTTGCTGATATATTGAGTGATGTCTTCTTCTTCTTGCATTTTCAGTGACCAAAACACTCGATAAAGCGCTATCACCCTCGACCTTGTCTTCGGTTGATATCGGGATTTAAGTATTGTCCACGCAACAGCGGCATCAGTTTCTTCCCGTATTAAACGAAACTGCTCCTCTTTAACCAGGGCACATAACGTTGTGAAGGCACGGTTCTTGCGCAGGTTATATTTTTCGACTTGTTCTGCCGTTGCACTAGAGGGCAGCACCGGCTCAGTCCCTGTCACGAACCCCCAACAGTTCCGTTCAATAAAAGCCAATTTTGCGTGCCATTTCCAGCTGTCCCAATTGTCTCCGGTTAGCTTCTCTATTTGTAGCAACATGCTTCTTCCTAGTCCATCGTGGTCGGCGGCCATTGTCACTTATTAGTCCAAAATCGCACAGGGAATACCAAAATCCAGGATAATCCACTTACCAGGCACTTCTGTGGACGTCCAACCACGCTCTGCTACCAATTTGTTACTTAAAATGGTGCCTGGCAATGACTGGTTGTGATCCCTGGGTCCCTAAGTCTGTCTTGGCCTAATGCATCAACTTGCTCGCCACGTGGTCTCCTTCCATCGAATCGTAATCCGTCGACATCGGGAATTAGGAGTGCCATCCAAACTTGGTTACTTGCTTATCCGCTTGTGCATATCATTATCAAGCTTATCCAACCAATAGTTCATTTGAGGAAAGAAGACTTACAGTTATTTTTCAACTCAAAGTTCAGCCCAGAGTGAGTCGTGTCACTCCTCCACATCAATCTGACATGGTCGACTGACTTCCTCTTTATTTACCACTGTGACGTCAGCAACAGGATACAGAATCAACTAGTTCCCTCTGGGAATCAAGTACAACATTATACAGGCATGCACTGCCACCTAGTGGCGACTATACAAACAATACGGTAGGTTCTGCCACCTATTAATCATTACTGAAAACAACATGGTATATGCTGCCACCTGGCGGCGACATTAAACACTGTACACTCATCTACTGCCGTCTGGTAGACATAACATAAATCAAATAAACATGTGCTGCCCTCTGGGGGCGACCATCGATAATACAAACGACAAAGTTGCCCTCTGGCGGCAATCATTTACACTACATGGGAAACTGATCAACAAATCCCCCCCTTTATGTCATAATCCTTATTATTACATAACTCTGTGAGGTTTTCCCATCTACAATCTCTTAGTTTAACAATCAATGTTTTGTCTCTTTCAAAAACAACTTTGTTAAATATCTGTGTTGCGAACTTGGCAACGGTTTGGTCAATAAATCCGCTATGTTATGTTTTGAGGAAACATGACGTAAGTAGAATGCTTTTTGATCAAGGAGATCTTTAACGAAATGAAACCGAATGTCTATATGTTTGGTTCGGTCGTTTTCACTAAGGTTTTGAGCATAACATATGGCGGATTGATTGTCACAATACACTATCGGGGTTGAACATTGAACACCTAATGCCGAGCATCCGTACAATACATTTGCTAACCAAATCACCTCTTTCACTGCTTCACTAGCTGCCACATATTCGGCCTCCATGGTCGATAATGCCACACATGTCTGTTTTTTCGACTTCCAGGAAATCGGAATTCCGGCATAATACACTATATATCCAGACATAGATTTGCCATCCCTGGTCAGAGATGCCCAATTTGCATCGACAAAGGCTACTAAACCGTCAGAGTTGATGTTCGACAAATTAATCACATAATCCTTAGTCACTGACAAATATTTCAATACTCGCAACAAATATACCCAATGTTGTTGTTGAGGGTTGGAACAGAATTGAGATAACAAAATAGTTGCATATAAAATATCTGGTCTAGAGCGGGAGGCGACAAACAATAAATGCCCCACCAAACTTTTAAATTTCGTTATACTAACTGGGGCGTCTTCACCTTGGAATATAGGGCTCACTGGTAATGGCGTAGCAGGATCATGCTTACAAAATGGTTCATACAATTTGACTAATTGCTCAATGTATGGTTGTTGGTGCATCCACAATTCGGCATTGTTCTCGACAAACCAAACCCCTAACACTTTGGAAATCGAACCCAAGTCTTTTATGTCTATTCTGTCTGACAACAATCGGATAATTTCATCCATGCTTTTCTGAGTTTTGGCAAACAATACAAAATCATCGACATAGACTAGCATTATAGCCTGGTTACTAAACGTATAGATGCAATTGGCAAAAGGAAATTTCTTAAATCCAATTTCTAACAATAACTTATGTAACTGATCGTACCACCCTTTCCCTGCTTGGTGGAGACCGTAAATAGTCTTTTTTAGGCGCCACACCATGTCGCGATCTGGAAACTGGTAAAACCCTTTAGGTTGTTCCATATACTGACATTCATTTAATATGCCATATAAGAAGGCACATTTCACGTCAAGGTGTCTGCATAGCCATCCTTTTATAACTAAAAAAATTATAATCATCAGCCTAATTAGAATATAATTCACTACCGGTGAATAGGTTTCAAAATAATCTACTCCGGAATGCTGTTGACAGCCCCTAGCAACGAGACGAGCTTTGTATCGTTCTAGTTTACCTTGGGCATTACATTTCAAGTCATATACCCATCGACAGCTTAATACTTTTCCTTGAGCTGGACGGGGTACATAATCAAACACGTCCCTGTCCACCATGGTCTGCATTTCTTCACTCATCGCTTCATCCCACATTTCTTTACTAGGGGATCGTTGAGTGTCTTCATAAGTTTGGGGAATCCCCCACGACTCAAAATTCGCCTCGACGAAATGAGCTTCGGCGCATTCTAAGCCACCATCAGCCACAGAATTGTTTGACTTACCAAAATCGAACAACTTTGGCCGGTACTCAATGAGATTATCATGACAATATTGTTTAATCTCTCCTCTACTTCTCAAACGTTGATTCGAACCTCCAGCAATATAATATATTTCTGGTTTTTCTCCAGTACGTTGACTGGTACAGCGTACCCAGTCAATCGTCTGCGCCGGTTTGAGCGGCGGAATCATCTGAGACGTTTGATTTGCTATGAAAGTAGCGGGTTCGTTCCCCCCCTTTCCCTTTATGGAATCTGAGGAGGCACCCTGTTCCTTACTCTGTATGGGGATGTTAAGAACGGCTGGCCGTAGCCTTGTACGAGGAGTAGGTATCCTTTCCTCGTCATAATCCACTTCGTATTGTGGAGACCACCGCCATGTATTCACATTTAATTCCCCCTCGGGACTTACAGATGGATGCTGTGACGTCACACGAGTGTACCCCCTATCCGGACTTTCAATAAATGCTTTATCTAACAAATCTGATTCCACCTCTTCCTTTTCATTTCCTACAGAGGTTGGATTGCTTACATCATCTATCTGATGATTTAAGTCTAATTCCCAAATATCTTTTGGAGAACCTACATTTCCATTTGGCATACAATATGGGTATCCTAATTTATCCTCTAAAATTTTGACTTTCTTGGATTCAAATACCCTCTTTGTACCCGGGATCCACACCCTATAACCAAGCGTATGTTGGGCATAGCCCACCAGAACCCCAAATTCTCCCTTTGGGTCCAATTTAGCCCGTTTCCGTTTTGCCGTTAAGCTAACTACGAGACTCCCTAATCGCCTGAGATAACGAATGGAAAAATTTCGCTTAGCCCACAAATGATATGGAATCTGGTCTCCCAGTGACGCATGCGGAGAACGGTTTTTCACATGCACATAAGCCAGCAATATTTCCCCCCAAAAGTGCTTTGGGAGCTGGGCCTGAATGAGCACTGTCCGAACACCCTCCATGGTAGACCTATTAAACCTTTCAGCAATGCCATTCATTTGTGGACTTTCTACATTCGTTCTCTCATGCTTTATTCCATTACAAAGAAGTTCCCTCTCGAATTCTTTGGAACAGAATTCCATTCCATTATCAGTGCGAACCCTTTCAACACGACTATGTTGAAACAATTCTGCGCTTGCCTTGAAATTTCTAAACATTTCCAGGGCTTGGTTTTTCCTAACCATTGGGAATACGAAGGCCATGCGAGTATAATCATCAATGATTGATAAAAAATATTTCGAACCCCCCATAGATGTCACCGGGACCTCACACACATCCATGTGTACCAACTCCAATGGACGGGTAGATTGTTGACGTGACACCTTTGGGAAACTCGGCATTGTAATTTTCGCCTGTTTGCAAGGGATACATGACAAATTACCTGACTCTAACTTATCTAATCCGAACACACCTTCAGTACTAGATAATGTACGTAATGAAGCCTCATGAAGGTGTGCCAACCGATCATGCCACAGGGATAACCTTTGTTCCCTTTTAACTACTGTGGCATTCGCGCTTGTCTCTGCCTTTGTATCTTCTACCTTAAGTACACTGACAGCGGTTGTCACTCTATATAATCTGCCTTCTAAAGGGGCCTCGAAAAGTATGTTTTGTCCCTTACTAACCTTCGCCATTTTGTTTCTATACGTGATAGTGAACCCTGCTTCATCTAACAATCGCACAGATAAAAGATTTTTTTTCATGTTAGGAGCGAAAAACACTTTTCTTAATTTAAAACAACTTGTTCTCGAACCCATGCTTACAGTCAAAAACACTTCACCATATCCAGTAATGCTAGAATTTCCCTCGGCTAAACTAACATCCTGAGGAGGCATCGGCACAAAGTTAGAAATACAGCTAAGATCGTTGCAAAAGTGCTCAGTAGAGCCGCCATCTAGCACCCACTGAATATTAGACCTCGCACTCAATGCACCATTAACTTTGCTTGTAACATTAGTACCTACAACATTAGCCTCGACTAACACTGACTGAAATTCACTGTAATCAACAACAGTACTTACAGGGGATTTTTGTTTTTGTCTTTGACCTTTACGTCGAAATGGCTTCTTGGAAATCTTCTCGCCTTTTTCTGGACACTGTGGGGATAAATGTCCTTGAACGCCACATCGGTAACAGGATCTTAGTTCTACTTGAGTATTGCTTCCTGTCAATGAAGACCGTCCACTGCCTGCTCCAGGTCTCCAGGCGCTTGAATATGCTGATCCCTTAGCCTCATGGAACATCCCTTCGTCTGCTTGGCGAAAAGCTTCTGCCTTGAGGGCATCTGTGACTTTCTGTAGCTTAAACTCGGAGTCCGGTAATTGGTTCAAACTCTGGACCACAACATCAAATCGTTTTGGTAGACCCTCTATCAGGCGATAAGCAACGAGAGTTTCACTTACAGTTTCTCCAACTTCAGCTAAATCATTGACTGCGGAATTGATTTTGCTGATATATTGAGTGATGTCTTCTTCTTCTTGCATTTTCAGTGACCAAAACACTCGATAAAGCGCTATCACCCTCGACCTTGTCTTCGGTTGATATCGGGATTTAAGTATTGTCCACGCAACAGCGGCATCAGTTTCTTCCCGTATTAAACGAAACTGCTCCTCTTTAACCAGGGCACATAACGTTGTGAAGGCACGGTTCTTGCGCAGGTTATATTTTTCGACTTGTTCTGCCGTTGCACTAGAGGGCAGCACCGGCTCAGTCCCTGTCACGAACCCCCAACAGTTCCGTTCAATAAAAGCCAATTTTGCGTGCCATTTCCAGCTGTCCCAATTGTCTCCGGTTAGCTTCTCTATTTGTAGCAACATGCTTCTTCCTAGTCCATCGTGGTCGGCGGCCATTGTCACTTATTAGTCCAAAATCGCACAGGGAATACCAAAATCCAGGATAATCCACTTACCAGGCACTTCTGTGGACGTCCAACCACGCTCTGCTACCAATTTGTTACTTAAAATGGTGCCTGGCAATGACTGGTTGTGATCCCTGGGTCCCTAAGTCTGTCTTGGCCTAATGCAGCTCCATGCTCACCACGTGGTCTCCATCTGTCGAATCGTAATCCGTCGACATCGGGAATTAGGAGTGCCATCCAAACTTGGTTACTTGCTTATCCGCTTGT
>JAQIUZ010000159.1:0-10783 GCA_034697205.1 Lithobius forficatus | reverse complement strand
TTGCATTCCGAATCTCACATTGTCAAACCTAACAATACGTAATTAGATTGCTCAAGTCTGTTTTCTTTTAGTAATTGCAACCAAGTGTTTACTAAAACTAGTACGGTACCATTATTAAATCTTGTCAGATTATAAACAAACTATTCGCCCGTGGACCTGCTACTCTGGTTGTCTGACAGTATCTATACGAGTGGTGAACGCCGCCGAATAATATTGTCCTGCGCCTCCGGAAAGGAATATTAATTGTCGAATCCCCGGCCTGGCTTATCTAGATTTTAGTATTAGAGCAGTACAGGCCGCAACGAGGAGTAGATAGAAATAACAAGTACTACAAATGCGAATTTTTCCAACATTAGCACTTAACGCCAATAATCCATGCAGTGGCGTGAGTTTCTTTCAGCGCACGTTTATTAAAAAAAATGTGTTCCAGATTTCTCTTTACAATAATTCCGTCGGTGTACCGGTTGACATCGCTGCCGGTTTTTTTTTGTTTGTTTTTTTTGGGCGCCGGCGATTTTTCCAAAGCCACGCCAGTTGACACAGCCACCGTCGGTAATTTTAAACTTAACGCCACCACTACAAACTTTTCATAGAATTGGGAACTGCAGTATGAATTATAGTTAAAGACACCGTACCACTTGACACCCTGTATAACTTTTATCGTCGTAAAATACTGTTGGCAGTTGAATGTGGTGTTAAACTATATAACTTAACATCCACCCAAGTCTTCAGCTGCAGTATCAGTTACAGCTGGAAATCTTGTATATCTGTCATAAATCACGTAAATCTTGGTTTAAATCTTCAAATCTGGTGTAAATCATGTAAATCCTAGTGCAAATATTGTAAATCTTAGTGAAAATCTTGTAAATTTGCTGTAAATCCTGTAAATCTCATTTCTGAAGTCTTGTAAATCCATGAAAATGTTTCGCAAATCTATGTAAATCTGTAA
This sequence comes from Lithobius forficatus, assembly GCA_034697205.1. Taxonomy (NCBI): domain Eukaryota; kingdom Metazoa; phylum Arthropoda; class Chilopoda; order Lithobiomorpha; family Lithobiidae; genus Lithobius; species Lithobius forficatus. The sequence continues at coordinate 9,834 of JAQIUZ010000159.1, read as the reverse complement.
ATCTTGTGCAAATCCATGTAAATCTCTAAATCTTGTGCAAATCTCTAAATCTTGTGTAAATCTTGTAAATCCGATGCAAATCCGTAAATCTTGTGTAAATCTTGTAAATCCGATGCAAATCCGTAAATCTTGTAAATCTTTTATAAATCTTGTAAATCCGTGTAAATCACGTAAATCTGGGTTTAAATCTTCAAATCTGGTGTAAATCGTGTAAATCCTAGTGCAAATATTGTAAATCTTAGTGAAAAACTTGTAAATCCTACTAAAATCCTGTATGAAAATGTTTCGCAAATCTATGTAAATCTGTAAATCTTGTGCAAATCCATGAAAATCTCTAAATCTTGTGCAAATCTCTAAATCTTGTGCAAATCCTGCGTAAATCTTTAAATCTTAACAAATCCGTAAATCACCATAAATCCATAGAAGATTTACAGATTTACAAATCTCGTACACTTTTTTGGTCTTTGTCGAACCCCTCGCCTAAAGGCCCAAGCACACAACATAGGGGAAGCTGACTTTGCTCACTGAACCTCCCACAAACATACGGAGAATGATTAATTAAATTGTAAACGGGGATAGGGTAATTGACGACGAACAGCCCGTATGCGACTGTGCTCCTGTGGAAATAGTAAATCTAAAAAATACCGAAAAGTAATCTGTCCCGACTGGGACTGGAGATATCAACGCCATTCCTTTGCCCATTGCATCAATGTCCAATACTAGTTTGCATTACTTTATGAAAGTTAATTAGAGAAGAAGGAAAAATTAGTCACTTGTCATACAGACTAGTATTTTAAGGCATTAGTTCTATGAAAGATCTAGTATAACAGTGCTGCTTGTTCTTTTTGTGCCTCCCCCTCCAAAAGGAGATAACAGCAAAACTGCTAAGGCAAACTTATTAGGAGGAAACTGTAGGAAATTGTGTAAGACTGAAACTAGTCAAATATTTAAGACACTGACTAGTCCTTGTGAAAAAACGTAATCAGTAACTTAAGGGCTAATTAATTCTTTCTCACGTTGGTATCCCAAAACAAAAATTGTTTACCTATATGTATGTCAAGTACAACTGTTCAGCTTGGTCTCTGTGAGTTTTCGTTTGATCCATAATGAAGCGGATCACAGCCTCGGGGAGCAAAACGTCTATTGCTAACTTCATAGGGTCGGACGCACCTGGAGGAAACCTGCGCCATTCCTTTACCCATTGCGTCATTGTCCGAGCAGATCGTAGTTACTAAAAAAGGGAAAAAAGAAGAAAAATTAGTGTTAGTAAGTACTATCTAATAGTTTTTTTTTCGCTAGTCAGTCTCTTTACATTACGGGATATTACTTCAGAATGTCAATGTTTTTGTTTCTGTCACATAAGTTTCTTGTATTTTGGCCATATCTTAGTGAACAAATTGGCGATATTCCGACGCAGCTGCGGGAATGCACCAACCAAACTAGTGAGAATGTTTTTTTTTTCAAGGGTCACAATTGCAGGCTCTACGCTTGCAAAACGCTCCGACAAAAAGTTTTTTTTCTGACAAAGGCATGTATCGTATTTTTATTCTCAAGTACGTGTTATCCGCGAGTTGTCTTTATCACTCTGTTTTTTTTTTGTGGGGGGGAGTTATGAAACGGTAAAGTTTCTCAACGAAAACAATAAGCGGAAATTCCACGGATTTAGGAAATTATTACGAAAGGTGGCGTTAGTGATAACAGAGAAGTACATGGCGGTCCCCCACCTCCAGCGTTGTATTTTCTGCGGCGTTTTTAGATGGTTTTGGGGTATTCTTTTTTTTGATGGTCCGTAAAATTGCCCATACCTTAAAAAAATAGTACACGTGAACTAGTTTATAAAAATTTGTTTACCGTTTTTTCATCCAGGAATGACATTGGTGCTAGGTACACTAGTCCACTTCGTTTGGAGAGTTTGTAAAAGTAGAGATACCTTCTGGAAGAAATTTTTCCTTCAACAATCTGCTTCAAATAATTGGATAATTGCCCAAGACAACGTGGAAACTGTCGTAACACATCTTTCCTGAAAAGAAATTTTTTTATACATGATTCTCACGGCCTGACTAGGCTACCCAAATTTTTTGGTTAGCTTCTATTTGTATACTAAAATTAATTTTTTTGTAGTGCACTACATCAGTCATGGTTTATTTTTTTTAAATGATTTTAGGAAATGCGACAAAAATCTTTATTTTTTCCTTGCGTTAACAAGACGCTTTCTTTGCCTGTCGTAAAGGTAGGGACTAATTAACTCGCGACCAGGTAACTCGACCAGTCTTTTAAAAAAGGTGGTTAAAAAAAAAGTAAGTCCCAAGAGATGGGGGCAAGCGAAGCAGAGCGAGACAAGGTGGTGTAGTGTTCAGAGCGCGCGGCTCTGGCGTGGGGTTACTTGCTCGACGTTAAAACTTAAGGCGAATTAGGATTCATAATTGACAGTTCCGTTGTAGCTTAGAGTCAGAACATCGTACGCGAAATCCGGAGACCCGGGTTCGATTCCCGGCCACATGATGGAACGTGTTTTTTTCACGTCAATTATTCGTCCATAATTCGCCTGATGGCGTGTCAACTAAGTAGGCTGCTTAGTTTCCATCCTTCTAATATCTGTAATTGTTCGGATCTTCATCAGTGCTGCACCCAACCTATGGTTGCATTGCGCCTTTGACCAATAAGCTATGCAAACCATAAATCGCGTCATAACATGGGAAGTACTCTCACACTTACGTTATGGTCACGGGTACTGGACAGCAAGTACTGCAAGCAAAGTTGGGAGTACAGCTTTCTCCCGGAAGTAATCCAATACAATCGTAGTGCAGGGACTTTTTACAAATATGGCACAGTGCCGTCTTTGTGCAATCTCCAACAGGTTCATTACAATATAATGACCCGCAACGTCCTTGGCTGTATGTGGGAGAACATGACTCACCACGATTACCTGAAATTGGCAAACACACACAAATAAATACTTCACGGACAAAAAGTAATGTTTGGGAAAAAGCAACTATGTCTCAAAGTGTTTCAAAGAGTGTAAGAGACTCAGTAATAATGAAGAAAAAAATTATTTTTTTTTGCCAGCAAACTGCCTTAAAAATACAATTTTTGTCAGGGGGGCTCATGGGCCAAGGACCCACATTTCAATAACCGTGGTACCATTGAAGTCTAAGGCCAAAGCAATGTTATACAGAATTACGTTATTTGTGTTTGGTTTTGCTGATTGGCTTCGTGTCCATTTCCCTTTCTTTATTTTCCAGCGGTGAATAATGTTTTTTTTTAGTTGATCGTCACTACAGCGTACCTAAAATAAACGCGAAATCACTACTTTCTTAGGCCAAACGTGTTAGAACTTCGCGGGTTTCCCTAACCTTCTTTTGTTGCGTTCGCGTGGTGTAATGCCAAGAGAGTTGCTTGTGTACAACACGTAACAACGAAAACAACTGCACGTGTTGCTACGTGCACCATGTCTAGTCAATGAGAATCCTTACCAATAATAAAAAGTTGTGGTTCAAACAATTACAAGTCCATAAATGACCCTCCCACGCATTTCGGTGTACTGTACCTCTACGACTGCTCAACCTGAAAGGGTTCGTATAACGTTACCTTGTGCTGCTGTACACCAAATACCACGTTTCAAATCCCCCGCTTGTGCCCTGGACACGTTGGATTTTACCCTAACCAAAGTAACACAGAGCCAATGAAGGCGCTTAGGCTAGCTAGCACTAAATCACCGATGTTGGAAATAGGTTGTTTTTTTTGGTAATAAATGCAATTCCCAGCAACTTCTACTAAAGTTTGCTTCTGCAGGGGACCTTCTCCCCATGTTGGAAACAAACTCATACGTTGTAGAGCGGTTACTTATTGGTCTGCAACAAGCTTTTTCAACGACTTACTGCTTTCAGATATCGGAAGCAAGTCTGCTATTGTTGTCGCCTAACAATGACAATGTTAGCAATAACGTTTACTGCAGGGAACTTGACGGCAGTGCGTCCTCATAACCAAGAAAAATAAGAAGGAATCTGAAGAAATAGCTGCAAATGACAATACTGTTTACTATTTTCTTCATTTTCAAACAGTGCTGTCAAAAGGATAATAATTACTTACGGGAATTTCTTTCTTGTACGTTGTATTGCTGCCTGCCGTTTGGAAAAAAAATGGTATATCAGAAAATGCTCTTTGTGTTGTGTGACATATCTTTACCTTTCCATGATGAAACTTACTTCTGCGTTTCTTGCAACGAATCTGAAGATTTGTCCTCAAGAGATGGCCTTTTCGGAGCAACGTATACTGGGAAAAGAAGTTTTTTTGCTGAAACATACGCATCACATAAGAATTAACTTCACGGAAGAACTAAAGAAAGAAACCTACCTTGTTTCGCTATGATTCCCTGAGGAAACTTGTCGTTGCTGCACAGTAGGTAAACAGCTCCTGTTTCTCGACCGTGTATGTCACGTCCTATTTGCTCCTTCAAGTACGCAACCGTTTGGTCAATCGTCAAAGTCGTTGTCCGTGTGGTGAGGGAGTCCAAAAGGATGTAACTGCCAGAAGAATGCTTCCGTACAGCTACCAAATGTTCAGCGTCCTTGAGTCTAACAACAAAGCGTAGGTCCTCTTTGTATGGTAAACGATCAAGAGCAGGGTTGACATTCTCCAGGTTGTAATTCATTCTTAATGCAGCCTCCACCAAAACCTCGATTGAGTAGTCACCGTGTTGGCTTCGTCTTTCTACGAGATCGTTAGTCAAATTTTGATGTAGGTCCAAGAGTTGCCGAATCCACAACTCGTCAGCAATGTTGTTAAATTGACTGGCAGTGTACGGATAACGGCCATTGGTTGTTTTCCCGAACATGTTGTTGAAAGAACACAATCCACAAAGACTAGTGCAGCCTTGGAGTTGGTATACGTGACCTTCATGGTAGGCATCTTGCAACACAACCTCCTCCACCACAGTGAAGAACACCGACTTTACATACTTAAGATTTATTGCAAAACGTTCTTCCTCAGCGTCAGACAAGTCGGTTTCGTGCAGACGTGAAATTAAAGTATTCTCGAGGATAGTCCTTATTGGTAATGATGATTTATGTTCGTCCATAAGCAATTGTAATAAATATTTAACATTGGTTAATCCACGCATAGTCGGTTGCATTGCTATCGGAAATGTGTCAGAAATTCCTAAACTTGGCAAATGGGATGTCGTATGTTCCAAAAAATTGTTTTGACTGAGGTTTGTGAAGCAAAAGATGCAGTCGAGTTCATGTTCGAAAACTTCCCATGGGTCACTTGCCGTTAGTATTTCCTGCGTTTTTTCCAGCAAACGGTCGGTTTGTGCAGCAGAAATGTTTGGCATTTCACGTGCTTTCTGACTAGCCAAGCATGAAGGGCAAAAGAAATGTTTTGGCGTTTCTCCATCCTTTAGATGTACGCATGACTTATGGAACCAGTCACGGTGAGCAGTTCCTTCGCAGTATACCCAACCAATTCGCTTCCCAGATGGTCTGTTGCACTGAACTCCCAATCTGCATGTTTTCTTGGCTCTTGTCTTCAAATCGGGAAGAATCGTTGCCAAGTACGCAATACTGTTAGCATCACGAGAAATGAAAGTACTACGTAACCTGACGATTGGGGCCTCAACTAACAAATCATGACTGATGAACTTGTATGACGAGTTAGTCTCTTCCCAGACGAAAACAATTTCTTCATCATCATCAGAACGCGATGGTGATACATGTTCCGTGACATTTTCTCTTTTCTTGTTGTCATGTTTTGTGCATGATGTTTGCTCCGCAAGTATTTCTCTTCTGATGACATTGCGAAATCTTGTTATTGCTACCTGGGAAAATGAAACGTCTTCGGCAGAAGCAAGGATGTAAGTCCAGTAACAAACGAAAACTCCACAGTCCCGTCCATTACGTTGCAAATGCAAATCAGAAGGAAAAAAACATGTCCATCCTTCCGGAACCAATTGCTCGCCATGCACTGCTGCTAATTTTTCCATAAAATGGAATACGCAGTTAATTACTTTTCCAAGCGGTTTGGAATGCATACTGTCAAGGTACATCATAGTCTTTGTGCTGATCATTACAACAACCAGCACCCAGTGATCCAGCATGCAAATGGGAAACAGAATTAGGTCCTTTCCCCACAAGTAATTTTGTTTGGCGTACTTCAATGCAGATTGCGTGATGGTTTGGGTAGTTACATAACTTTGCAGGAAACCATTAGTGTTCAATGAGTCCATTAGGCCAATGGAGGTTTCTGCAAAGAGTCGTTCTGCCTTCCGGCATTGGAGAAACAAAAAACAATTGACAATAACGTCATCCAGCCATCCGTCACGTAGCGATGAAACATTGCTAGAATATTCCAGAGTCTTCAAGCTTGAGGACGTAACAGTAAATGGACCTACACGAAACGTGACTGATTCGGCAACTTGCTGAAAGTGCTGAGCTGTTTTAGCTGCTTCTGCAGATAATACCAAGCTTTGCTTATCATTACATGATTGCAATTTGTCGGGTGGCGCAAATCTTACTTTACTGGAAGCTTCTTCCGATGCGTCGGATGTTTCCCTTTCATCCGTATGACGTCTCCTGCTATTCTTTGTTACGGATGATGTTATTAGCTTAGGCATCAAGGGTTGTCCCCCGTCGTCACTTTCAGATATTCCCTTCCTTTTCAGGGGTGAATTATCTTGCTCTGTCACGTTGCTTGGATTCACAGATCTGTGTCCCACTATTCTGGTGTTCAGATGACGAGCAGATGGTGTTAATACTGTCCATGCATCATCACCCTGAGAACCCACATGGGAATCTGGTGCAGAGACCACCTGAACTTCTTCATAATGAGGCGGTCCTTTGCGCCCGGCACGCTGACGCCCACGACGCCGTCTCGCGAGTTGTGTAAGGCCAATCTTCCTTGGTTCAGTTGTTGGTTCACCACCAATCGCGATTATTGCTGCCAAGAGATGTATGCACCTGTTCCCCCTCATGGTGCAGGAACAAGTTTCTTTTGGCAGTAATCTTACGGTGTGTGTTTTGTAGGGATCAGAGACACTTTGGACGTTGAAATGCCCAAGTGCAGGAACCAATACAACTTTACCAGTTTTCGCAAGCATTGTGGCAAAACCGCGTTTGGTTTTCTGGTTTAACAGATGGGCAGACTCCTGGTTCGTTTCCTTGTGACACTCCTTGTACAGTCCACTGACCACAATATCGTTTATCTGTTCAGGGGTCAGCACCTCATCCATAAACACGGTGTCTTCAGGCTCTTGTTTATGGTGGCTGCATTCTTCCTTCAGATAGTAGTTGCCCAAACCACATTTGCCTCGCAGCAACTCGTTTTCGTAATAGGCTGTTAAATAGTGCATGGACAGTATGAATTGGTACATGGTCTGTTCTCTGCGATCTGTGAAACGCTTCAAGACTGCATTGAACGATTCTGCTCTGTTAATCGTAATGCCACTCTCTTCTTTATACAGCCCAGGAATTTCTTCGAGTAGCCATCGTCCTGCATGATTAACAATGTCTTGCTCAAGCTCATTGCGGTAGTAAGACACAAAAAGCTCAGACCAGTGTACATGTAATTCCTCATACTTTGTCATGTATTCTTGTCTACTGCAACTGTTCAACAAGGTGCTGACGTGAGCGATGTAGGTGGTAGCATCGTCACGAGTTCCCGTGCTTTTTCCTACCCAGTGCCTGATGTCCTGTTTGATATGGTTCCAGCAAACGAAGTGTGCAGCATTTGAGAAAACCTTTTGTACTGAATTGCAAATGGCCTTTTCCCTGTCGGTGACCATAACAACGTTGCACGACAATAGTTCAGGATAAAGTTTTGCAGAACAATGAAGGAATTCTGTATGCACTGTCTCAGTTTTCATCTCGTGTAGTAAGAAGAATGCGGGAATGACTTTAGCATTCTCAAACCAAGGATGCTCAAACGTTATGGTAGACAAAAAAAAATCTCCAAGTTTAAACGTGGTGTCATAGCTTAACACAACAGTTTGTTTTTTCAGCAACTGCGATAGCTCTTTGATGATGCCTTTGCTACCCAGGACGCAAGAGGACTGCAGACTAAAACTGATGTTAATGACAAAGCCGTTGAGCTCTTCTACGTCAATAAGTGACAATGCATTGACGAGGTCGTCCTTTGTTGGAAGGTGTCTAGAACGTTCTGCAGAAGATGTATTCTGCACTTGTTTCAAATCCCTTGGTCTGAGAACAGATTCAAAAGAATAAGGTGCACCTGTTGGCTTTGCAAGTTGTTGGCTGTATGTACTCTTCGGCGGTTGCGTGTAATTAGTCTTCTGTTCTGCCAGTACAGATGGCGCCGTCCTAACGTACTCGAGTCGTACTTTGTGTTTCCGATTTCCATGAGGTCGTTTCACAATGGAAACGGGATCACCCATGTAATGGATAAGGGTCACACTATTGTCAAATTTTGACTGGTACGCTACTTTGCGGAAGACATCTCCGTTGTTTCCCTGAGTGGCGTAGTACCGTTTAATCAAACGACCTTTTGCTACGGTCTGTGTAGACATGTTGCGTGAGTCCCAGAATATGCCATCGCTCTTCCAGTCGTCGACCTTTTCGGAATTATGATAAACAAAGATCTCGCCACTAGAAGGACGTTGCGGAGGATGTGCTGAATGGACACACTCAGAAGAAAAATTATCAAAAAATGATTTCACAGAACACAGCAGCAGCGCACTGTCACTGAATCCTCCGTGGAAAATCTCTGGCACTACTTTGTTATTGCTACTGGAGTCAGAACTTTCCAATGGTTGGGTATTGAGAAACGCCCTGCTCCCACGTAGTGCGGACGGCTCGGTGTTGCAGTCTTGGGAATTTGTATCACCATCTTCATTACATACCGAGGCAGCTACTTTACTAGTGATGTCACTAAATGGTGCTGCTGATTTTTTTCCACAACTGACACTGCTAACATGTTCATGTTCAGAAACGCAGGACGTAATGCTTTCACTGGGGTCAGATGAAGCAGTGAAATTCGAACATGGTGACAGCGGTTCTTCGGGAGCTTCACTTATGCTGTCGGTGGAAATCTTGGATGAAGAATTACTTCTTACATCCATTTCTTCCTGGGGTAATCTTCCCTCCTCCTAAAACAATAGGTTGTTTTAGCAAACCTTTCCCATGCCAACACAAACAACAACAAAATCCTGTAACCTATTTCCCAATGTATCTCAGAAATGTGTACAGGGTGTAACAGGTAAGGTGTGCCAAGGCTCCCATAGTCCTACATAGCCAGGTTTCATTTCAGTAGCCGATACAGTAGCCATTTCAGGGCGCCACCTGGCTGCGGTGGGGATGACTGACCTTGATAGATCCAGTCAAGGTCATCCAGAAACCAACTTCTAAACTACAGGTCCGTGAATAGCAGTGAAAATTATAAAGTAGGAAACAATTGCCAAAAAATGACAACGTAAAAAACAGAAAGGAAATCTGAACAGAACAACAGGAGTTGTAGGTTGTCATAGTTAACGGTCAACACTGAACTGCAGCACATTGCGGGCCACGTAAGAAATCATGTAATGGTGATAAGGTGTGCCGAACGTGTGGAATACGTGAACAAGAACACAAATGGGTTCCATAGTTACATATTTCGCCATGCTGTTATGTTTTGGATGCCTCCCAGTCACGCCTACCACCACGGCTCCGTCACTCACAGGGTCAGTACCCATCCCCAGAAAAGACCGTGCAAATGTAAACAAGACAGTACAATTGAAAAAAATTGCACTGTGTGCAAAATATGCATATAAATTTGAAATATTTAGAAATGTTTCCTTTGGTGCTAAACATGGAATTACGAATGAATTATTACGATAATTCCTTTAAA
>JAQIUZ010000158.1:0-10796 GCA_034697205.1 Lithobius forficatus | reverse complement strand
ATATTTCTAGTCTATGTGCTTATTACGAAGTCAGAATCGTGATGACCTTGAAACCGACCTCTAACGTCATTTTGAATAGCAATAATGGATTCGCTGTAGGTGGCTTCCTGTATTAGTACATCAGCCGTACCATTGTGCGACCAATACTTCATGAGATAACAGCTGTGACCAGACTTTTTATCCACCCTGTTTATGCCACTAGGGCCTACAGTATACTGTACGTAAATTTCTTTAAGATTGTTGTCCTTCTAGGTAATTGAAAATGTAGTCTATAAATCACTGCCACAAGAACTAACATGTTGATTTCAAACTATTTTTTTTTTGGCAATTTGGTTTACATCACGTCACTTTCCAGGTTTTCTTTGTACATTTGATACCAAGTTACAATTTTATAATTTTTGTTATTTTGTTGTAGGGTGGAATTCGTCAGTTGGTGACTGATGATATGGATACGAGTGACGTAGATTTCATGCAGTTTTTCATACAGCTGGGCAGCGTCTATTCGAATAGCTCAAACAAAGTGAAACCCCGCAATAGGCGCACAGCTGTCGTAATTCAGTATTCTAATGATGGTGGTATTACTTGGAATCTTCTAACAAATTTGGAGGAAACATTCAGTCCCAAACCAGTGTGAGTATGACTGTGTTGGAGTGATGGATTTAACAAATGCTATGTACTCCTTCTGTGATAGTGTTTGCTAAAACCATTTTGCCTGTGGACTCGAACACCACACATATTACTTAAAATTCCCGTTATCATATAGCTCTTTTTACTGCAGCGAATTGCCCGCATGCGACTGTGCGTTGTGAATAATATTAAACCTAAGAAATGCCGAAAAGTAATCTGTCCCAACTGGGACTTGAACCCAGGACCTTCCTCAAAATAGTCGGACGCCTTAACCACTAGGCCAGCGGGGAGCTTCCTATGCTTCAGGCTGCAGCCAGGCTAAGGTTAGACGTCCGAATAGTATGAGGACGGTCCTAGGTTTGAGCCCGAGTCGGGAGAGATTATTCTTCGATATTTCTCACATTATTATTGTTCACAAGGCAATACGTGCTGTTCGCTGCAATTAGTCTAATCCTTAATTAAATTAGCAAACAGGGATAAGGTTAATGAACGACAAACAGCCCGAATGCGGACTAGTGACAGATTTTATGTACACAGGTCGAGTCTTTAATATTCAACTCGTAGAATTTGCCCACTTATCAATTCCTGCAAGCTTTAACAATATTTGGCTCACAGATGGCGCTACTAGTAAGCTTTAAATGCTCAATGAGAACAGATCAACTTCAACGTACTATCCTCCACTATAACACATAGGTTTGTAATACTCTCATTTACAATTCCAATTGCGTAACTATCGACTGCATAAGATTTTATTGATCTCCTTCCGCCAGGTAGCGCAAATCTCATTAGTTTTCAGTTTCTGCGCATGTTCAAGACCGATGGCCGACACATTCACTGGCGCCATATTTTTTTGGTCTCCTTAATACGATCACCGGTTTGGCAAGATGCCGGCCATTGTTGCATCTTGACATTTTCAGTCCCGTCTATAATTAACGGGCCTGCAAGACCATAGAAAGCCAAGACGGCTCACTCGATCGTCTGAAGGTTTTGTTACGATTGGCCGCCAGAGGGCAGATGCTGCCAAGGTCGCTGGCGTCCATCCAGCAACGCCATTCGTCACGGAAGGATTCCAATGCCAACAAAGGAACCAACCTCACGTGCGATTTATTTTGGACTGAATATTAAAGCAGGTAGACCGGTGCAGAAACTGTTATTAAAATGAAATAAATATAAAAAAATGGGTTAAGCTAGTAATTGATTATTTATGACGAATAAATTAATTTGCAGTGATACTGCCACCTAGTGGTATTCAGTCCCAGTGTACTCATCTCATCTCTGGGAGCAGAGGTAGGAATTTTAAATGTAACTCATTTTAAGATGTTGTATTCTTTTCTAAAATTGTATTTATTGTTTTACTGTAGTGTTTTTTTAAAAGAACAAAGCAAGTTCCGACGTATAAAACTATGCTATGCAAATAAATTCACAACAGGAGAAGACTGGACCAGCAGTCTGTGTTATTATGTTGCATAATTACATAACCTGAAATCAACGAGCCACACAGCTAATCACCAACGGCTGTGCGGTAGCTAAGGACGAGAAGCCATAGCCCGAAAACAATCAACAATTAGCAACTAAACTATACAATTATTATCCATTATAACCATTGTTAAGACACAAGAACAGTCAAGAGTAACACCGCTCAAGAAATACAGGTTAAGTATTCAAGTAATAAACATTTAAATAAACATACAAATAAACAAACACAAACATTAATAAACATTTAACCAGCAGGTAAGTACGTTATTGTCATAATTTACTCAGTTCAGTATTTTACATGTAATTATGGTTTAGAAATAAGAATATTATTTTATATATAAGATTAATATGTTAGCGATATGAAGAGTAATAGTTAGTTCCTGACGTCCTCCCCCTGTTTTTTTAAAACACAACGAAGTAGCAGGTTTTTTTTAATGCCATAGAAAACCATTAATCGTTAGTAAAATATTAATAATGTAATCAGAAAATTTGATTTTACTAATTGTAAGGGAAAACCAGTGTCTGTTAGAGGTAACGGGAAAAAAATGTTTAAGGAAAAAGAAAGTCAAATGAAGGAAACATTGCACAACAAAAAAGGTACCAAACTAGAAATTGGATTAAAATATTTTTGGGTATAGTCCAACATGCACACCGATGCCACAATATTCCTAGACCATAAATTTCTGACGATTGGAACGTTCTCTGTTGGTACACCAATAATTCGTTATTCTGGTTGTTGCATTGGTAGTGCATCGACACAATCCTGTGGGGGAATGTCTGGTGGTTGTTGTGGTGGAAATTCATTCACTAAAAATATGTTGATGTTTTAAAATTTTAAAGATTGAAAAGTTGGTGGTGTGTTGTGAATGATTGTTACACATGTTCATAACATAAGAGTAATGTAGTAATGCTGTAACAAAGTAAATGTCTGAAGAAGGCTTGTTATCCTAAGCCTAAATATTACTACTGTTTACTGTCCGTGTGTTGGCTAACTGTTTGATTCTATTTACTTTGTAGTTTAACTTAGCCTGGGGCGTTTTGGGGGAGGTTCGCCTGAATATTGATTTGCCAAGCAATTTAATTCCGCCTGTTTTTCCTGAAACATCTGCACTTCCGCTTCTGATAAAACCAACAACCTAGGTGTTAACACACAGCAAATATCCCGGCATTGGCTTATCATATACAAAGGGTGGAATATCTGATCTGTGGCCAGATTGTGGACAATAAAATTAGCTTGGTACACGTACCAACCCGCAAAATACTCCATGACAGAACTTATGCTAGTGGCACTAATGGTAGTACCGTTTATAAAATAGCCATGGCAAATTTGCTCCACAGTATAATTCGGCTCTAATTGACCCCCACAGGATATGCACCGCCGTTCACAAGTACCAAAACTTTGTGCCATAAGTGAGGCCATATTTAGGTTCCCCACCTACTCTAGCCTGAAACGTTTAGTTGGGGGCTCGGTTGAAATTGCACTGAAAGAAGGCAGTTGCATCCGCTTTTTCAACAATCTAGCGTCCGTGTCTCTTGCTCGCTATGCTTCAAAGTTTGACAGCACTAAACATTTTCGCGAAGCCCAGCAATGGATGTTGATGCATTGGGTAATTACGTAAAGAGGATGCAAACGCTACCTGGTTCGAGTGTCGATCACCTCAAAATTCGCTGGATAACAACGCCAAGTAGTATACGCAGTCACAGCCGTTATCTCACTGGTAGCCTGTTCATATTTACAGTCCAAATTCCGACTCCAAGCTACTTTCCATTTAACATCAGGAAAGATTTACACATGACTACCGGGTTTTTGCCCATAAATCAGGTTAAGACTCACCTGGCAGGATATTACACTTCACAAATTTCTTTTTTACTGGCTTATACTCTTGGCAGTGTTCTTACGGTTAACAATAGTGATGCTCCCCCACTTCATGGTACCTTACCATAATTATCTCCATCACTGAGCTGAATCACAGAACATTCGGTATGTTTTGTCAGGATTTATGTTAATCATTATCCTTTGGAATCAATCGCTGATTAAAATATGATGAGGCTTTAGTTCCCTCTCCTGGTTTCAAATCTACTCAAGACTGGTAATTACCACTTCCCGTTAAGGTACGATGGTAGTGGAAGGGGGGTGAAAAATTTCAAAATTTCTTTTATTTATATTTTAAGTATTCTAGACCTTCTTGTACAGGAATTTCCACTTGTCAATCGAGTTTTAACTATTAATCTTTATGTAAAAGTGTTTTTCGGAGGAAATGTCAGCTTATTATAATGCAATTTTCATTTTTAGAACGCATTTTGCTGAAAACTATGTTTTTTTTGACTTTACGTTCCCTTTTCTCCGAAAGTAATAATCAAAACCTGCTGAACTTTTGCAGGCATGGGTCTTAAATAGTTATAGAGAAAGTAATGAAGAATTGCGACTGTTATTAATGTTGTTTAGCTTTTCTGAATTTTTACGTCATTTGTGGCACGTGCAAATTTCTATATAAAAATCATAAAATTGATAATAAATTTTCTAATTGCCAGAAAGCAACAGTTCTTCGTAACTTTGTTTGTATTAGCCTACTCTACAATCCTGCCAAGATTGGTTTCTTTAGGCCCAACAGTTGTTGCAAAAAAGGTACATGAACTTTCCCATAGAAAAGCATAAAAATCACTGTAACGTAACTTCAATCCGCATGTTCTGCTCAGCTTTCAGTTATGGTGAGGATGAACCGCACGCAGATTTACAAGGGAAATAAAACTCTGTTTATATTGAAAAACTAAAACAATTTAAACCGAGTAAATGTGACAAACAATGTCACTCCCAAAATCAAGAGTGCCAATAAACATATGGTCATAGGGGTTCCTATGACAAATCCCTACATAGGCATGTCTGCTGAATTTCCATAGAATCTTACGCATTCTATGTAATTTTGGTTAAATTCTACATAACTCTAATCTAATACCATTGAAATGCAATCACCATACTGTATAGTATTTGCTAATGTTTTCCTTATAGTGCAACAAATAAGATCCAAAAGTAAAAAGTTAAGTTTTGTTCTCTAACCAACTCCTGTCTTACCCATGGTCGAAACAGAAGTCTCGAGTTTTAGGGTCCTTCGCTCCTGGTGGAAAACACGTCCGTTCGATGCAGCTTCTCCCGCTCGAAGAACAATAATTAAACTCTGATACACAATTTGAAACCTTGGTTTGTGACGTCAGAACCCTGGATACAGCTACTTTTACCCCAAATCGAACATGCTTGCATGTCATTGGTTAATTTCGATACCCTGGGAAGATCCCACTAGCTCTCCTTCCTGTTCTGCTACTCCCACTCTAAGAGCTGAGGTTATTTACTTGGATCTGGTCATATGCTAACAAAATTAAATGGGTTCGAAAGTTGAATAAAGTTTAACAAAAATTACAAATGTACATAAAAGAACGTAATTACACAGAAATAATAATAAATTTAATGCACATATAAGGAAATAAAAATAAATTTGAAAGTTAAGTTTCGAAAAGTGTTTAAGGAAAATGAATTCGACAATCAATTTATAAATATTACAAGTTGGAAAACGTTAGTTTCTCTGGCAGTCCTTGAAAGATTTAGTTTTATTTATTTCTATAAACTGCAACTAAACTACTCTTAATACGCAAGTTCCATAAGGGAACTGAAGCTTCCCTACCATTGAGCTCTTCTTTTGGGAGCGTGAAACGAACACTTAAATTAAACCAAATAAACCAATAAATAAACTTACCTTAGTAAAGTCAAATACATCTCATTCGGATGCATTTGATTGTTTGCGTTACATTTTCGATAGAACCTCGGAAAAGTTACATTGACTGGCCGTTCTTCTGTTTTTTTTTTGTGCATTGCTATATAAAGTGTTCGCTCCTCCAGAAAGTCCCGAATATTAAGCATCAAAATATAATTTAGATGAATCCTTCAAGAATTCCCGTTGATTCAAAAGATTACAAATTGGAATAGAAGGTCAATAGAAGTGATGCTTCTGCAATCATTAGGAACTCATTAGGAACTGTTAGAATTCTTTAACCTAAATATTTAATAACATCCGTAGACGAAAGCAAGAAATAATCAACACATTATCAATACTGCAACAAATCGACGTCACATCCTAACAAGACGAGGTTTTAACTGGAACTCCAAATATTCAGCTAAAACAGAACCTGAATGTTACATAGCCTGTAAACACTGCTGATGAATTCTGCAATGAATCAGTTACTTAAGTCTCCTTTTGCCTTGAATATTACTCTTGTAATGTGTTCATAAACACGAAAACTGTAACATCATTACATTATTCGTTGCGTTGATCCACTTTAAAAATATTAATCAGAAAATCATTAGTTCATTAAAAGCTTCTACTTCAATCTACCAACAGCTTAATTGCTTGAAATGAAAAACGAAGGCTCATAGCCTTTCCGTCATCTGACTCTAATACGTAGAACCCTTCCCTCTGACTAACGATAGATCAGAGGTTCGTTACAAATGATAAAAATAAATAAAATCCCAACTATTCTCTCTTGTGCCGATGGCGAGCTACAGTTCCTTGAAACTGAGCTTAGCCTGTCTCACTGTTTTGCTTACACTTCCCCTGCTCCTCGCTTAGCAAACATACTGCCTACATCACCTGTGACTCGCAAAAAGAAAAGGAAAGTTTATTTTGCTGTACTAAAAATTTGTATAAAACGAAAGTCTGTTTTATATCACTAAAAATTCCAAAATCAATCTTCACACTTCCTGTCATCGACCCATCCTTCAAACTATCCCAAGTCCTACTGATTCAGAGTAAAAGAAAGATTCAGAAAAGAACCTCCCGTGGTTAACCCAAAAAGAATTTTAAACTGTGGTTGCCGAAATAAAGACTTTGTCACACAAAAAAGGATTGGCGCAGAGAAGCACAATCATGGGGCAGCTATTGAAGATAACACTCAACGCGCAGATTACGTTTCGCTGACCTGTTCTTTTGTATGCATTTACAAATTAATGATTTATTACTTTGGTTTTCATGTAAAAATCTAAATTTTGCTAAAGTTGGCCGCAAAAATGGCTCTACTCTGATATGTTTATTTTGTTTGAATTAAATGTTTACTCAAGGTTTAAAGCATTCTAAAATAGTTTACCTTTATGAAGAAGAGTTACTTGTCAGAATGGAGTTATTTTTTCTTGATTTTGTGGTCCTAACAGCTCGTCCTGTATATGACATATTTTTTATGGCTTCTTCACTTACTTAGCTGTATGGTAGTGAAGCCGACCGTTTCTAACGATTTGTTCCATACAACCGCAGCTGGTTTCACGTGCTGTTACGAATGACCCGCAAAATTTGGGATCAGATACGTAAATTCAGTTAGTTCGAAACCCTTAGATTAGTAACAATTATACAGAAGATTCGTTGTTTCATTTATCACTTCTCTCGGTAGGTTAGTTGTAGTTTAACTTTGTGAACTGAATAATGGTTTCTGGAATCATGGCGAATATTAAGACCGAAATAAAGAATTAAGAAGAGGTAGTATGTTATTTTTTTATGCGGGTGTGCGGGTGTCTATGTGGTATTTATGCAATATTCCTAACTTAACTTTCGCTTTATTTTGAAGACTAGTACTGTTTTCACTGAAGTTTAGTTAAGGAAAAAAAAACAAGTCATAAGAGAATTACAACGTATTAAAATGTAGTCGCTTTCTCTCAAATTTAACGCAATTGTTTCAAAATTTTAAGCTACGGTTTGATCAAAAGTTGCTACTTAAATGTAAACGTAAATAACGCCTGCTTGCTAGCTGGCGTGGCACTTCGTGGCCGTTGTTTCAGATAACTGTCATCAGAAGGTGCGGTAGTCTGGCTGCTTCCATGTTTCCTGTTTTAAGTTTTTTTATGCATTTTATCCTGCCACCAAATTTTAGTATTCGGTCAACAAACTCTCCTGTTAGTAATACGTTTCTTGAGTTAGTAGTTAAAAACGCAGCAGTGCGTATGAAATCTACTAGTTTTATTTTTCGTTCGTATCTACCTGATTTACGCACAAAGGTCACCACCTGCATTCTGTCATCTCCAGAGAAAATGAGATAAATTTAGGATAAAAAATTTTAACTTTTCATTTGAATTGTGCGAAATTTTTGGCATTTGTAAACCATCCAAATTTAGAATTGCTGACTTAAGCTGTTCAGGCACTAGATCGTGCACAGATGGTAATGATTACGTCAGGCTTTTTTCGTGTGGAAAGCGCACCTGACAATTTGCGTCATCACCATCAGTACCGAAGGATTAGAATATAGCAAACAACAGCAACAAAAAAATGGCCTGAAACCTATTTAAAAAAAATCGATAAAACAACTATTGTGCTAACTAATTTTACCTGAAGATAAGTCAACGTACGCGTCTGCATTAGCGGGAACTGCAATTTTGATAATCGGTTAAACGCATCTAATTACCGTGTAAAGTTATACCTCCTTTCGGCATCAACGCTACGTCGGTTTATTTATGATTCAGGGCTTTACAACCATCACTTGAAGCGACAGCTTCTGCTTGCTCGAGTTCTGCTGCGTTTCTCCTTTTATTTTGGCACCGTCTTGGGGCTTCATCGCTCCGTGTGAAATGAGATAACTTTGTGAGGTGTTGTATTTACATAGAAAGCGTCAGAGCCCTTCAGGGATCAATAACAACCTCGTTTTAAGACGTTTCAAGACGGCGGGGCGATTATTGATTCCGCCTCATGTTATTCTGCTTTACAAATCTGTCGTCACAATCTTCGTCAACAAACGCGCGGGGGATGTCTTGAAGGGAGAAGAAAGGACGAGCGAAACGGTTGCTTTAGAAGGACTTCGCGAGCTCCGCGCTCTAACGCCTATTTGGCAGCTCGTGCCAAACGTTTGGTGGAGCTCCGAGGGCCACAATATCAGACCGTTTGTTTATAGCAGTGTTAGCTACATATGGCATGTAATACAAATAAACGAAGATAAGGGTGATGTGGTGATGTAAACTGTGGTTGACAATGGTGGGGTGGGGGATGAGAGATTGAGGGGGTTTCCGAAAATGTCGTCATCAGACTGTCAACGGACATCCAGGGGGATAAGTGAGCATAGGTCTTGCACCCAAGGGACAACAGTCACAGACACATAGAGAGACACACACAACTCACCTGGATGGCAAACTGCCAGCAGGGGCAGGATGAAAGGCAGGGCCGTCACCTTGTGCAGCATTGCGGCTGCCAGGTGGGGAACCACCGGCCCTGCTCAACGTCAACGTCGGCCGCTATTCCCTCGTACGCCTCCACTGTCTTGTTGGCGAGAAATGGGGAAGGAGAGTTCGCGAAGCGAGGGCGGTGCGGCGGCACGGCGGCGCGGCTACAACAGCACGGGGGCTGGCGTCGAACCGCGAAGCCTAGTACGGTGGTCCAACATGAGCACGGGCAGCGGCAGTAGCAGCATCAATTGATCGCGAATAGCAGGCAAGAGCATCTTTTGTTGGTGAGCTGCGGGAGCTGGTTTTCCGTTTTAGCCACAGCGTCGTTAAACACAACCCAAAACCCGGTGGGGATTGAGGAGTGCGGGTGGTATACAGAGGGCGTGGCGGATGTTGACTTAAGTCTAGAGAGAAACAGATCGTTCGTTGCCCCCTTGCGCTTGTGTCTGGGTGCTACGTTGCTCCTGAACGGAGGACAAGTCGCGCACGCACGCTCAGTAGGTCGGCTCGCAGCCGTCTGTTGTGCCAGAGCCAGTCAGAGCAAGCGAGCAGCTTGGCTGATGTGATTCGTGAAGCAAGCCCGACTCGAACGCCGAGTCACAGAGAGAGAGAGGCGAAGCAAGGCAAAAGAGAGAAGTGTACCTAGCTAGGGCGGAGGTTGGTTGGTTTCGGCTGCTGCCGCCTCAGAGCAATCCCCCAACAAGTGGGCTTGACAGCCCAGAGGCACGCGCCACTCACGGCAAATTGAACGAGATCGCATTTCGCTTCCCCTGGGCGACTTCTGGCTTCAAAAAACAACAACTTCCGTTTTTTTATTTCTTTTTTTTTTTCTCGTTTTTTAATTTTTTTGCAAAGACTCGTTAGGTGTCACATGCCTCACAGTACAATACGTACAGCAGATGTCTCCGTACACCAGTAGAAATCTTTTGTTCGGTCTTCAATTTTTTTCCCTGTACTTATTCGATTTTATTCTTTGGCGTACAGAAAGCTGTCGTATTGGATGTGCAAGCAGGGTAAAAACCAGGGAGGGAATGGAGGGACGTGATGACTCAATGCTGATAAAACTATTGTGAGAACTTGCCCCTCTGTAATATTTTGTTTCAAAGACACAACGTGCGAGAGATGCAAGGGTGAATGTCTCACGTTACGCAGGGGACCTTGGAGCAGAACACTTTGGTGTGGTGTCTGCGACAACAATTTTCTTACTCGTTAACTGTTTGCAGGGGATTAGGGTGCGAGTGTAATATATGTAACCCACTACTCGAGGAGTGGAAGTCAAATAAGGAAAAAAAATTGAGCCATAGTTTGAGATTTTTATTTTGTATTTTACTGACTGTCTGAACTCAAGGCTTATGAGTTAATCAATCGGAAAGATCTCATCAAGGACTTTGAAATGGTGTCCTAAAACCTCAAAAATGTTAATTATAACTGTGTAAATCAACAAGTGAAATCATTGTAAATCATTTTAAAATAAAATTGAAATAAAGCACAACAGTGATAAATAATAAAT
>JAQIUZ010000157.1:0-10797 GCA_034697205.1 Lithobius forficatus | reverse complement strand
GGGGAAAGGAAAAGGGGGAAAGAAAGGAAGAGAAAGAGAGAAGAGGAAGGAAAAAGAAAGAAAAACTTAAAAAATTGTAAAAAGGTTGCTGTATACACATACGAACCTAATTCCGTTTCCTTTTAAATTAAAAGTGTCAAAGTGTATTTTACCAAGTCAGTGGCGCAGCCAGGAATATATTTCTGAGGAATCAGCCGAGTGGTTGGTGTCGGGATCGATTCCCAGGCATGCCTGGAATTTCCGAGTACGGGTTTCCGACCCTGCATGTGCGGGTAGAGAGGAGCCTGGTCGTGCAGGCTAATTGAAGACCCCCAAGTTTCTGAATTCAGGGCTTGGAAAATTGTCCCTCTTCAAAGAGATAAGAAAATAAACAAAGAAGTACAAAGATACGGGCATTGCTGGGCGCAATGTGATCCTGGTAATTGGCGGACCCTATAAGAGTCTATCAATTATTTTGACGAGCTTGTAGAATATAAAATTGCAACAATACTTGTGAAAAACGTTGTCATTAATTGATGCGAAACCTTGAAACTGTTAGCTTGTGTTAGGTTGTCGTAGTGTTGTGATTCAGCTGCCATGAGCCAAGCGTATTATTACGTTTGACCTTAATTCTGTGAAGGATAATTTTTGCAGAGATGAAGTATTTGCAAAACTATCGAAATATTGGCATTCGAATTGTTCCTTTAATATGTATCCAAGGGGAAAAAAACACTTTACTTGAAACGATAGATTGTACGTTATTTTTTCAGTATGTGTTTGTGTGTAGTGTGTGTGTTGGGGTGGGGGCTAATTTTTAGAAGGGGAACTAAAAAACGTTTCGCACCATGGAAATAAAACGAACTAGGCAGTGGCATAACTTCAAAATAGGGGCCCGGAGGCAAAAGTTACCGGGGCCCTTACTATTTCATGAAGTACGCACGGGGCCCCAAATCTATATATATATATATATTTTTTTTAAATTAGGTAAGTGAGAGGGGGCCCCCAATCACCGTCTAAATCAAGGGTCCGGAGGCGGTCGTCTACTCTGCCTCATTGTAGTTACGCCACTAGAACTAGGCCTAAACATTTTCTTTCCATTTTGTTCTACCTCTTGTGTGTGTGTAGCACTTGGTTCATCCTGTTTTAAATTTGCATGTTACCACAGTGGCTTTAGTTCCGCTCATTAAAACTCATTCGTGCTTATCAGAGGTTATTTTGTTTTTTCAGGTGCTCAACAAGCCCCTAAAAGAATTGTCTCTTCCCGGAGAAACTAATGCCGCAGCTGATATGGTGAAATCAGTTTCTTCTCACGGCCAGTATAGTTTCTGTCCTGGCTTCACAGCAGTAGACTTAAATGATTTAACAAAAGCGAAAGCTACAAATGCAGTCAGGTAAATAAATCGTAATATAGGCAATCTTAAAAAAACGTTAAAATTATATTTTCGTTGTAATTTCCAGATTATGGGAATTTTACAAAATTGGCTTGTGTAAAGTGGGGGGGGGGGCGTAGCGAAGGACATTGAGTTGGGGGGGTGGCAAGAATGGCCAATCTGCCGTCTCTGTTCACAGCTAGGGGGTCTGGGGGAGCGCTGTATA
The DNA here is from genome assembly GCA_034697205.1 of Lithobius forficatus. Lineage (NCBI taxonomy): Eukaryota > Metazoa > Arthropoda > Chilopoda > Lithobiomorpha > Lithobiidae > Lithobius > Lithobius forficatus. The sequence continues at coordinate 9,222 of JAQIUZ010000157.1, read as the reverse complement.
AGCTCCCCCAGCGGGGTCCGGGGGGGAGCCCCGGAAGCTGACGGATTTTAAACTATTGGAATGTATTTTCTGGCTTCTGGAGTACACTTTCTAGAGCTTAAGTCGGCAAAAGTTCAACTGAATTAACTGAATTTCAGTTCAACTGATCATGGTTTTTCAGACTTTCGACGACTTTGGCCAAAAGTTGGGGGAGGGGCGAGCCGCCCAACTTGCCCCCCCTTAGCTTCGCCCCTGCTCGTGGTGCCCACTGCCCATAGCCAAAATGCAGTGTGGTATTGCAATTGCGAATAGAATATTGGAGTCTTGGAGTGAATGCAATGGGAATTAGTCTTCCTAACAAGAGTGGATTGATTTAGGTCAAGATGATTTAAATCAATGTCTTTTTCAATATAAATTACTCTAATTTAAATCAGGCGATTTTATTTTCAATATACAAATCATGATGTAAGTCAAACGATGAACTACGTAATACGTTTCACTTTTAGGTCTATTTTAACCTGTAGACTTTGCACAAAATGTGCTGAAATTAAAATATGAACCCCTTCCATTTCAAAAGTCAAAACTGTATTTTAACGTACCATAAAAGGAACACTGCTGTATTAATCGTGTCACTAATTGCTGTTTAACTCAGCCAACAGTCATTAACTTTTGTTTCATTTTTTTTCCTTAAAATTAACTAAATCAAGCTCACTGATATTTGTTGACTTTACCTTTTCTTAGAAACTCTGATTTCGGATTCTTGATACTGTGGTGAGTTAGAATGTAGTAATTTTCCCTGCCGTGGTTAGGAGGGAAAATTACTACATTCATAGAAACACTATTTCACAAGATCTAGCCTGTAAGCATTTGCAAAAATAATCTAAAATTTTTTTAAATCCGCCTTAAATAAAAAAAAGTCCGATTTTTTTTAAATCATAAGTTTCATCCATCCTGCTCCTTTACCTGAATAGAGCAATGACTCCATTCGTATTTCTACACACAAAATAAAAATTCGCAGCAAGAAGAAACAAAGATGTGTTCCGAAGATCTACAACTTTGTATCAGTTAAACAGTTAATGTATGTACTGCATGTGTATATTGTTAGTGCAATGTTAGTAGCTAAGAAGTTTTCAATCTTTCAATGTTAATGTTTCGGACAAGGGCGGATCCAAGGGGGAACGGGAGGGGGGAAGGGCCTTGCACCCTCCCCTTGGCCCTGAAACTTTTACTAAAATGAGGGGAAATAAAAAAAAACTTCTCTTCCACTAGAAAAAAAAATCATGCCTGACTGTCTTCAAATATATTATTTAACCTAAGTACGGTGGGAACATTGGTGACGCGCTTGAGTTCGGAAGACATAATTGTTTGTTTGTTTTGGGCGCTTGTATTAATTTTGTCAAGTATCATTGTATTTTTGTTAAACTTTAGTCGTGATCTTGAGGGGGAGGGGGCAATCGCCATGTTTCCCCCACCCCCCGAAAATCCGTCCATATGGGCAGGCATAAAAGAGCCTCACTAACTCCTTGAATTTAATTCTTCGCCCCCCACCCCATTGCCGAATTCTTAGATCCGCCCCTGGCTTTCGAAAGTCAGTCTTTTCTGCATAGCACGTACTGGTTTAAAAGTAACCACGTCTTGTACGTGAATTTATACTCTTATTTTCAGATGAAAAAGTAAGCCTTGATAGCTTTTAAACCAGTACATCTGTTTCCGTGTTTTGAAACCTTAAAATTTGAGGAATAAAATCCAACAACGTGTAGACGCAATGAAACTTCATTCGACTGCATTTATTAGTTAAGTAAATTAATCATTTCACGTTGATTAAACCTAGAAGGAAATTACTTTCAGGTCAGAGATGCCATACCGGAGAATTGAGGCTCAAAACTGTCAACGATTCTTCACGCAGAAGCGACGGCAAAGCAGTTTTCAAGCAGTAAAAATGTGTGCCAACTGTAAAATTTACTTACGGAGAGTGCATCAATATGATGCAACAACCGCACAGACGCCTGAGCGGGTTAAAAAACTACAAAAGGTGGTCAACTCACACATTCCATACTCGCTGATGACACCCAAGTCAAGGACTGTAAGGTCACGGAGTGCACGATCGATCCGCTCAAATCAAAACAAGAAGATTAAACGGCTGGTGGCCAAGATAAAAAAGCATGATATTCAGCTTAAATGGTCTCAACATAATGAGATGAAAGCTATACACGACGTAATAAGCAAGGATTTTACTAATGAATTAGGTAAGGAGACTTTTCTTTTGGTTTGTTTATCTCAACCAGCTTTCATGTACTGTACAGTAAATATCTAAAATTAAATTAACTTGATTTTCTAACTTTTTTTAACTTTTACTAGCCTACAGAATGTAAAGGTAGAAAATAATTTGTCTGAAGCATGTTCTTAATGCTAGGACACTGACATTGTAGATAAGGCAAAATCGTTTATTTTATAAAGCCTTTAAATAACGAATAGGTGTCAACATCGTTTGTAAATAGGAAAGGGGTAACACGTGGTTATTTAGAATGTTCCAAGGCCCTTAAAATTTGGAATTTGATGCAAAGTGCATAAAGTGCTTGAAATAGTTGTTCGACCTTAGTTTGGTGGCAGAAAGGAATACACTTTATAATGTTTTCGAAAACCAACATTGTCAGAAGCATGGGAGAAATTACAGCGAAATCCCACAAGCATTAATAAAAACAATGAAGTAGCTAAACGTATATGATATACGTTGACTTTCTTTATTTCTCATTCGTGACATTTCTTTTTTGAGTAAGCTTCACAAAAAGGTGCTTGAAAACTGTAGACGTGAAGTCGTTAAAAGTGCTTGAAATTGCAGAAATTTAATTGTGAGAATACTGACGGCAAAACCCTGTGCGAAGCAATTTGAGGTGTATGATGTGGAAGTAGCAATACTGGCTCTTTAGATAACAGCATTATCTAATAATCTATTAATATTTTGCTCTAGACAAAGAAATTGGATTGTATGGCAAAGATGCCACAACTATGGAAATGCGCCGTGCTTGGAATCGTGACAGACGTGCCAAACATTCCAATGACCGAGGCACATTCTTTAGAGATCAGACCAAATGCAGTAAGTAAATTCACTGCACTGTTAATCCCTCTTATCTGCAGTGCCGTACTAAAACGTTGGGGCCCAGGTGCGAGTCATGATTTGGGGTCCCCTCCATGCTGTTACCCCAGCCAGAGTATTTTAGTACAAACATAGAAACGAGTGTTCTTACCTGAATTAAAAAACAAAACAAAATTACAGAACGCTGGATGGGGCCCCATGGCTGTAGTACCCCAGCCATAGAACTTGAGTACAAAAATATAAACTAGCGTCTTTTCTGTATAACAGTTGCAGACAGTTCTTGAAATTGGAAAGAGTTGCAGAAAATTGCACAAGAGTTTTTCTTAAGTAAGCAAAACGAGCCTCCTTTCTTAAGAACGCTAGATAGCCCCCCCCCCCCCAGCTTGGGGTCCGGTGCGGCGCACCGCTTGCAACGCCGGTTTTTAAGGCGCTGCTTGCCTGTAATTTAGAAGCATCGTGATTAGAAAGATTCGATAGGTGCAGCTACTACTGTGGTAATGTAATGTGGCTGATAATAGAAATTCAATCTATTTTAGTCTAGCCCGGTGCAATACGTTTTTGTATTTAAAAAAATCTTGAAGTGTTCGGCTTTGAGGAAACATGACAACACCTGCTTATACTTTTTGTATTTTATAGAAACTGGATCCAATGGAAACCGCTGGAGTCTTATTACGTACAGACTGGGTAAGTTTCAAGGTTAAATGGTTTTAGAAGTTGCTGTTGAGTGTTGATTATTAAAACTATACAAGTGGGGAACAGTTTTAACACTTTCGCACCTGACCGTTTTTTTTAGCATGAAAAATTAATTTCTTATCGAAGTATTTAATTTTTTTTAAAGTACATATGGGTGATGGGACGCGATCCCGGGTCCTCCTGCTCGTGGGCCGCGCGCGCTGACCACTATACCACCTTGACTCGCTCTGCAGGGTCCCTTAGGGAACCCTAGCATCGCTTGACCACCTCTGTTGGACTTTTTTTTCACCGAATTTGTTAGGCCAGAACGTACCAGTACGTCCGTCGTCGTGAAAGTGTTAAGAATGCCAAGCTACTTTTTAACAATATTTGGATTTCTATATCTTTGTAAGTGGTAGATGTAGTGGTTTATTTAGCTGTGTTTGGGCTCAGTTAATTTCGAATGTAGCCTAATTATTGAACCCCTGTTAAGTATTCTTGGCTGCAAAAATATTTCTGTAGGAATAAAAATTGAACGAGTTATTGCTGCACAAAGTTTGGCAGTTTCAATATCCAGGCCCTGTTAACACTTATAAAAAGTTTTCGTATTTTGGGTTAGTAATCACTTGTGTGTTAAATATAAGGTTTTCCCTTAACCACAAACCTATGACATTTATGACATCAGATCATTTGCAGTTGATTTTTTAAAGTTTATTCAGCTCTTGTTTACTAGGTTATTGTAGTAAGAAGCAAAGTAGTCATGATTGGCTTGTTTTTATTTTAGCCTTGGCAGTTTTTATGAGGAGCAGGGCAGCGTACGAAGCACTTAAAAGCTTTCAAATTCTGCAGCTTCCCAGTGTGGATACATTGAGAACTTTTATGAGGTACCGCCTAAGCAAGCCGGGACTCGAAGAAAACACACTTGAATACCTAGAACATCAGATGAAACGATATGAAGCACTCAATGAAGAGAAAAAGAGAAAAGGTGAAAATCCTACCAAGGGATTTGGCGTGATCGTCTTTGATGAGGTGAAGGTAGTTGACAAGGTATGTTGGAACAGTAAAAATCATGAAATAGTGGGTTTGTCTATGACCGATGAAGACTATGGTTCATTGCACGACATCTACGAAACACTTAAAGTCAATCGGAAGAATCTCCCAACAAACTACGTCCTCCAATTCTTATGGCGGGATTTGCAACAAAAGTATGATGTTGTTGGACCATGGTTCACCTTTACAAGCTCCATTGAAGCCAAACAATTGTTGCCATGTGTCATGGATACAATGAGGGCTTTTCATTCCTTTCAATTTAAGTGCCTTGCCCTTGTTTGTGATGGCGCCAGCTCGAATCTCGCAATCATCAAGCGAACCACTTCTACAGCAGGTATTTACCCAGCCGTTGATCATGGAAACAAGCCTCATTCTGGAGAATTAGAGAAGATAGAGCCTTCATTTGTTAATCCGTATGATTACCGTATCCGGGTCCACTGGATTATTTGCCCATCACATCAGGTAACGAACTATACAAAAAGCATGATTTTGTTTCGGGCATGTTAGGTGCTGATGGTTCACCTAAGGTGCCAAGCCAACATTACTTAATGAAGTATTGGTTCTGAAAATGTAATACACCGAACATTAATGGTTGAGCTTATTTTTACCTCACTATCGGCATAGTAATTATTACAAACGTGCAGGAAAAGGGCCCGCAAAATAGCTATTGGTATAAACAGTCAATGAAAGGAGTAAGTTTATTGGTGTCAAATAAATAGGTTTTGCTCCAGATTTACTCAAACCTACACTTTCGGTCTGCTGAATGCTATCAAACTTTTCAGTCGAAGTTACGTTTGTTGCAAATAGAACATAAGCGTTTTTAATCCATTTGCTGCCTGCATCACGCTTTGTTATAAGTGTCAATTTGGTACAGAACAGTTGGTTGTAGCCTAACTTGTATTCCAAAAAATTATATTAACTTTTTACCATTGTAGCTCAAGAATATGATCAATGCCCTGCATTCGTCCCGACAAAAAGGTCCCAAGGACTTCGAAATATCTGGTGTTCCCTTTGGATGGAGAGCTATTCAGGTACAGTAAGCTTTAAATAAAAACATTGAAACTGTATTTATAATCGACTTTTCCCATTGCCTTATTAGCACGTCACTACCAAATTTAATACAGTATTTTAGGTACTTTGAAATATTTTAACCGTGAAGTGTTAACAATTCAGACACAATTTTGCCTGCTAGTTATGTATTGGTTAATTATAATTTATACTTGCACAACGATTTTTTGTCCTGTACATGAACAAAGTTTCAGAAATCATTACAGTACAAAGGTGGGCTTGTAGTGAAGTGCTTTATCCTATACTTAAGAATCAACCTTCAAAATACAATCTCTAAAACGTAATACTTGGAAACGGTTTAAAGGAACCGCAGTTCCAACTCTATTTTGACTGTTAAATGTCTAGTTACGCAATATTTTTTATTTGTTAACAGGACATGTATGCAAGAGAGCTAAAACGTGCTGAAAACAGTGAGGCAAGGATGGTACCGAAATTGCAGAAAGCACACATCGTGAGAGATTCTTGGACTAAATTGAATGTAAAGCCTGCCCGCATCATGATTGTAAGTTAATCCTGGCAAACAAAGTTATAATGCACAGTGGCTGGTTAGCTTAGGCAAATACTGTTTTGTCCCAGAAAAAGTCCTGCTTATGTCCGTTTTTTCAGTTTGCCCCGAAAAAAAATTGTTCCTTTTTAATAAACCCTGCTAATGAGACAATATGTTAGTGTTTACGTATAATTCTCTATGAAATCAGTGATTGCTCGGGTGCGGATCCAGGATTCTAGAATGGCGAGGGGGTGTCCTAATAGGACGAAATGAAAGTTTGTGCTTCTGTGCAGGGGCACAAATATAAAGTAAGAAAGCGGATATCCCCCAGCTGTTAAAAATTTTTCAAATTTAGGTTTAAAAATGGGGCATTTTTGTGTGGTTTATCCAGTCTTAAAATGCTTTAATTTGGCTGAAGGGGGAGAATAGTCAAGGTTTTTTTCTTTGTAAATCTGCGCCTGTAGTTACTTAATTACAGATTTTTTCATATAATCTTGGAAATGTAAAGTCAATTCGTTAGTTGAGAATCTTACAGTTCTGTACTAAAATATGACATTAGTATTTTTGGAGGTCATAGCTAAAAACATTTTTATCGCAGTTCATTACAACGTTTTTTTTGTCTCACCAGCAAGAACACGTCATTGCTGAACTCACCCGCCATGTTAATCCAGTGAGTGGACCAAAACCACAAGATGTTAAGAGTGTGGAAGCTGTCGTCAATTACCTGACTGCTGTGCAGCAAATTTTTGACTTAGCTTTGCTATCCAAAGACCGACTACGGGAAGGAGAAAGTCATATCATCACCAACCTACGAAATGGAATGGGTTATTTCTACAACTGGCTTAACGACTTGCTAGGTGAGATGGGTAATTCATTGTTCTCCTAACACTCAAAAAAGGAACTTATTTGCAGCATACATGCAGTACCGTACTTCTGTTGTTCCGCACCACGCAGGAATAGGTTCATTTTATCTTACAGACCACTTAGCTCACTGCTAGCTGTGTAGTCAAATGTACACCTTTTCTTTTTAAGACTCCACACTTCAGTTTGTACTGGTGAATCGGTTATTCTGAAGTGAACACCACCTCCTTTAATATTAATAGTTTTTTAAGTTCTCAAAGTAGCTGCACAAGACCAAAATTAAATTGTACGTCAAATGGAAATAGCAGTATGTATGTTACCACTCGCTAAACATAATTGATGCAGTTTCAGTGGCGTCGCCACGGTGAGGAGGAGGGTCCAGAACCTTCCCCCCCCGCATGCCTAAGTTAACGAAAAATAAACCAGTTTTTACACTAAAGTTGTTTATATTGAAGTCAAGAAATTACTTCAATATAACAGAGAAACCCCTCTCAGAAGAAAATCGGGGCGACGCCACTGTGCAGTTTAAATAAGTGACATAGTCGGATTTGTTACAGAACAAGAGTAAGTCCTGTCAGGAAAACTGACGTTCGTGTGACATGTAACAGCTTACTTAACTAAGTTTTCACTTTTTTAGCCAGTGATGAAAATTTCAATCCAAGCAGTGCAAAACAGAAGTTGTTCATCTCTTGGCAGGTACATACCTTTTTTTTAATACGTGCAAATAAAAAACAGTTGTTCTGATCTGGTTTGCCCTATACCTCATGCGTGGTACTTGTTCCGTCACAAACCGATCTGAATGTCAAAGTTTGGATTGACCTGGAGCACAGAAACCACATTCATTCAAGGTGGTTCGGCTGCCCCTGTAACTCTAGTGCTGGTGATACTGTTAACACCGTTTAGAAATGCTGCACCTCAGGTTTTTACTTGATCTCATAATCTCCAAAATTGTTTGAGTATATTTTTTATTCATTTTCTTGTGTTATTGTAATGAACCCATAATTTACAATTAACCGTGAGCTGGATTAACTTATGCAGGGGATCAAGAAAATTTTTTTTTGTTAACTAAAGAATGATTTTCTATTTCTTTACTTTTCAGACATGGGACTTACTTCGGGTATCCGCATACGGCTTCATTGGACTATGGGAGGAATTTGCCAGACATTGCCCTGGAGACTTCTTTTACCCAGTAAAAATTAATGGGAGTGCAGTGGAGACACTCTTTTCCCAAATGAAATTTTCATCAGCAGGGAAACTTGGTGGAACAAACTATGCACAAGCTAGGCGCAACCTGCTCATGAAATCGGATGTCCACGGACCAGGAGGCTCGCGCGATTATCGCCAAGCGCCGCTAGCGGTTGCTACTGAAGAACTGCAGCAAGTCAAAAGAAGACGACTGGACAAGCCCCTCATTTCACGAATTACTTGTAATGGTCATTAATTTGGGTGTCTTACCATCCAACCTCAAGAGTGCCTGAGAACATAATTATACTTGTAAATACGTGTGACAGTAAAGTCTTAAGAAGCTAATCGAGCTGGTGTCTTTGAAATCCTTTTATAAAACCACACAAAGTACCAAAATACAAAACAAAATACTGCTATTTTGATCAGAATTTTTTTTTACCTTTTGTTGCTGGAAAAAATTAGCACCTTTTTCCTAAAACAGTAAATTCTTCATGCTGAAAGTTCTCGCATAAGATATTTTTCCCGAGAAATACTTTGTTTGTGTGACATAAAGTGCTTCTCTGGTTTCAACGTAATGAACTTAAAACAAGTCCTTGTGTGCCAGGTTTTTTTTAGGACGAAAAATTAATTTCTTAATAGAAGTATAAATCCATTTTATTTTATGTCTGCAACATGGACGCGATCCCGGGTTCTCCCGCACTTGAGCCGCGTGCTCTGACCAGTCGGCCACCTTGACTCGCTCTGCTGGGTCCTCTCTTGGACTTAGTTATTTTTACACCGATTTTTTTTAGGCCAACCCGAGTATACTCGGGAGTGGCATGCAACG
>JAQIUZ010000156.1:0-10799 GCA_034697205.1 Lithobius forficatus | reverse complement strand
CGATTTTAACTTGAAAAAAATAGTTTAAAACAAATCCGGATTAATGATTTTACTCCCAAACTCTGGTTTCAGATAAAAGACACTGACGCTTTTCTGTGCCACCATAACGTTACAATACCGCAACTGTACAACCCGCCCGAATAAATCATGGCGGGTGATATACCATAGCGTGTGTTGAGAAGAACCTGTAACTTTCAAATGACACTGGTCGGTGTTGCATACGGCTGCCATTAAATAAACGAAATTGTCTGTGTGCTATGTCCTATGAAGTGATTCTAAAATAGACAATAATTTTGACACTGTGACTATTGTGAGAAGATTAAACAGTTTTGCCTATGAAGCCTGTATCTCGGTGTTTTTCAACGTAAACGTAATTAAGTGCTGTGAACAAACTTAAAATGGTGGATTGCAAAAAGTGTGGCAAAACATTAATAGACTTGGATGAGTGTTTAATCTGCTATGGTGGCTGCAAGAAACATTTGCACTATGGATGTGGTAAAATGAAACCGAAAACATGGAAGAAAATGGGAAGCTCAATAAAATCTGTGTGGAAGTGTGATCAGTGCAGGTCCGAGTTGAAATTAAGTAAGAATGAAGAAAATCGAGAAGGAAGCGAGGACCAAAGTGACGAAGATGAAGAGGCTAAAGAAAATGAAGGTGAAGAGGCTAAAGAAAATGAAGATGAAGAGGCTAAAGAAAATGAAGGTGAAGAAACGACAAACAATGAATTGCATTCTCAAATACCCGCATTGGTTAATACTTCAAGAAACGATGACAGCATAGGCCCATCTGAGGTGGGTAACACTGACATAAAGAACTTTATGTATAGAATTGAAAAAAAACTGAAACAGTTGGATATCCTGGAAACACTTAAAACTGAAGTATCTGAAATTAAGACTAGTATGGGGTTTATTAATAATAATGAAACAGGAAAATGCAACCCTAAAAGAGCAAGTGAGTGGACTGGAGGCTAGAGTGTTGACCCTTGAAGGTAAAAATAGGAATCTTGACATCTTGGCAACAACAGTGGACCAGATCCAAATTTCTCAGAAAGAAAGTGAACAATATGGTAGGAACAAGAACATTGAAATCGTTGGGGTGCATATGGAGGACAACGAAAACCTACCTGATATTGTTCAAAAGATTGCTAATAAACTTCAGATTAACTTTAACCACAACCAAATTGAGAAGGGACATAGAGTGTTCCAGCGAAACAAAAACAAACCAGCTAACATTGTGCTACAATTTAAGGCGCGTGATGATAGAGATCAATGGATAGCAAGAAAAAAAGTACAGGTAACAAACAATGATATTTTTAATAATGGAAACCAAACTCGAGTTTATGTGAACGAACATTTGACGGTGTTCTATAAAGATCTATTTTGGAAAGCGAAGACATATGCCAAGTCCAAACAAATGAAATATGTATGGGTTAGAAATGGAAAAATCCACATTCGGAAAGATGAAAGTGACCCAAATATCTTGTTGATCAAATCAGAAGCTGATCTGAAATAAGTTGTGATTATTTTGTTGAGTTAAACATGGAGATCAAAAATGGCAGAGGAGGAACAAATTGTTAACATTGTTGTTGATGATTTTGCTGGGTGTGAAAAAATTTTAAAATGTAAATTCCCCAAGCCGAACAAAAAGAAACAGTTGAAAATTTTGCACATAAACATAAGAAGTCTTAAATTAAATTGGAATACTTTAAAAACCCAAATTGAACAGGCGAATATTAGTTGGGATATGATTTTATTAACTGAGATTAGTCTGAAAAAAGAGGAAACAGTGTTATATTTTATAAAAAATTATGATTCTGTTTGGATAACTAGAGATGAAACTAAATCTGGAGGGGGTATAGTTATTTTTGTTAAAAGAAAAATTGTGAATGTAATTGAAACAATAAAACTAGATGAAAATAATGCTCTTCAAGCCGACATTATATGGGGAGGAAATAAAATTCGTATTGTGCTTATCTACAGAAGACCTGTAACCAACATACATAAATTCAATAAAAGTTTAAAATCCTACCTTAAAGAAGCCTATAGTAATAAAAATACTGTTGTGATGGGTGACATCAATATTGATATCTTAAATGAAAAAAATAAAACCGATTCTGGAAGAGATGAATATGAAAACATTTTAGCGAGTATGGGTTTTGAAAAAAAAATTAACTCTGTAACTCGGGAGGAAATTGTTGCTGGGAGGCTTACACGAACGTGCATCGACCATGCTTTTGTTAAATCTAGTCTTGAGTGTAAAGGGATTGTCATTGAAGAAAAAATTGCTGACCATTATGCGACCGGTCTTTTAATTAATGATTATAACTCGATATCGGAGCGTAATACTGGAAATAGACCAATGCGGAAAGTGAAACGCAATGATAAAAAAATTGTTAGTGCTTTAAACGTTGTCGACTGGGATTGTATTAAATCTTTCGAATGTCCAATTAAAATGTATGATAAGATCGAAGAAACTATATTGTCTATTTATGATAAAAATACTAAAGAAATTAATGTTGATCGATCAAATGACATTCGTACAGCTGATTCGATCAAAAATGACGTGATTAAAAAACCCTGGGTGACTAAGGATATCTTACAGGATATTTTTTATAAAAATAAACTTTGGAAAAAAATTAGTAAGAATAAGTATTTGGATAACGATAAGGTCGATGAATATAACTTGATAAAAATAAAAATTCGTAATAACATTAACCATAATAAACAAAAGTTTTTTAAGCAAATCATTGAAGTGAAAGCAAACGATAATACGAACATGTGGGATAAAGTAAAAAAATTATCGGGTGAAAAACCGCTTAACTTGGATGAAATCATTAAAAAAAACTTTGGAAACCAGGTGGATCTAAAAAAGATTAGTAATGAATTTAATGAAAATTTTGTGAAACAAGCTAGTAAACTAAGAGCTAAGTATAAAATACCTGACAAATTTGTGAGTCACCAGGCTAAAAAGACTAAACTTAAATGTGATACAAAACTAGCATCACCAATTCAAATGCGTTTAATTTTGAAAGAAATGAAAATTACAAATGCGGTTGGAAGCGATGGCTTTATCATTCAAAATTTTGTCTTGAGTTCAGAAAATTCCTCGATATTTTTGAGCTATCTTATAAACTGTATTATTAAAACTCAAGTTTGGCCGACGAAACTTAAAATTCAAACCTTGCGACCAGTTTACAAAAAGGGGAAAAAAATGGACTATGACAATTATAGACCTATAGCAATTTTACCGGCAATTAATAAAATAGTTGAAAAATTTTTTGCGATACAATTACAAGATTTCTTAAGTGTAAATGACATTGTTATAAAACACCAGTATGGTTTTCAGAAAAAAAAAGGGACTACGGAAGCCCTTAAAGCTATAAACGAGGAAATTTCGAAAGCTCTTGATCAGCGCAAGTATATTGGGGCAATCTTTGTGGACCTACAAAAGGCATTTGATACTCTAGACCGTAAGATATTAATTAAAAAACTTGTGAATGTTGGAGTTAGTGGTAAAATGTTAAAAATTTTTGAAAGTTATCTTAGAAATCGTACTAGTATTACAAAGATTGACTCAAAATTAAGTGATGAACTTGATTGCGACGATGGTGTCCCGCAGGGCTCTATTTTGGGTCCAATCTTTTTTCTGATTTATATAAATGACTTGAATTGTATTAAGCACTCAAAATTTTTTTTATTTGCGGATGATATCGTTTTGCTTGCCCTGGATTATAGAAATGATTTGGTGATGTCAAGTTTACAAACGGATTTTACTGCACTAAATAAATGGTGTTTAAAAAATAAATTATTTATTAGTGAAGATAAGACTGTATTTATGAAAATACAAACACCGCATAAAGAAGTTACTAATCCTGGAGAAATCTGGCTCCATGCACCAGGTTGTAAACAAATAGTGACATGTTCAACTCGTTGTTCTAAGCTAAAATCGGTTACTAGTGTTAAATATTTGGGACTGACTTTGGACTCTAAATGGAAATTTACGTCTCATATCGATCAGGTTGTCGGAAAACTCCGACAGATAATGCCAAAATTATATTTTTTAAGGAACATGTTGAGTACTGCAAATAAAAAAATAATATATGATGCTTGGGTTTTATCTCATATTAGATATGGAATTGAAGTTTATGGTTTCACTGATGAAACCCATTTATCTAAATTACAAAAGGTACAAAATAAAATTATTAAAATTCTTTTCCAGAAAAATTATTGTCAAAAGACTGAACAAATCTATTCTGGTATGAAGTTACTTAAAGTCCAACAAATTAGAGATTTTATTATTATAACAAAAAATTACTATGGTGCTATGAAATTATTAAATGAAGCCAAGACTGCACATAAATACCCACTCAAATTTGTAAAAATCAAGATACCGTTATGGAGAAATAACTTTGGGAAACGGTTATCTTCATTTTATATACCAAAAACTATTTGTAAACAAAATTGGTGAAGTTAAAAAGAAAATAAAACTTTGGCTTCTGGAGCAGGCTTAACGCCTTGCAGATATATCCAAATTATCTGGATATTGTTGGTTATATTCGTTTCCTCCAGGAAAAAAAAAAAAAAAAAAAAAATTATTTAAAATGTTTGTTTCGGGGAATTTTATGTCATATAATTTTTGTATTATTTTTGAATATTGTATTTAGTCTAGAATTTTTCCCTGATGACTTCATGTGTTTATTTTGTTTTGTTTATTGTTTTTGGCCTATATTTATACTCCGTAGTGAGTCTGTCTTAATTAATTGTTGTATGACTTCCACATACAAGCTTATAATAGCTTCGTGAAGGCCTTTTTTGGCAAACCACAATAAATTTAAAAAAAAAAAAAAAAAAAAAAACAGCCTCCTTTCACGTATGCAACAAAGGGTTAAGGTAAGGATTATGCTCTATATCTAATTTTTAACATCGGATACCTCCATCTACCGCATATACGTTCAACTGCATCATAATCCCACAATCTTCTGACCGCCATTTTGAGAGCCAGAAGGCAACTGGAATCTCTTAATGTTTCTCGATGCCACCGCGAAATAAAGCTCTTAGAAATAATAAGCAAAGAGCGTCTGACTTTGCGAAGAAAAAGCTTCCTTGCCTGTGGGAAATACTCATGGCTTTTCTCCCATTCTTCCGCGTTGATGAATCTCATTACAAGTTGAAGGTGTTCTTAATGGACATGTTCGATGCAGCGGAAATTCCGAGCCGCACGAGGAAAGATTGGCTCTAAGTAAACACGGTTCGATGACGGGAAAACAGAAGACACCGTTAATGAACAAAGACCCGCTTGACTGAAGAATAGTGAAAAAAGCGAGCGAGTCCATCGATCCAAAAGGTAGTCTTGACTGCAGCCGGGAAGTCAAGGAAGCTCGACAAAGGTTCACTTCGTCCTTTAATTAAGTTGTTAGATGAATAATTAACAGAATAAATTACGGACGTTGCCTAAATTCCGGACGACAGTAACTGAAGTTATACAGTTCTTGACATTGTCTGTAAGGTCAAAGCAGATTCAAAACGTGCATAAAAGCAAAGAGTAAGAAATACATTGTAATTCACTTAAGATGCTTTTTTTCAATTTTGTCTCACTTTTTAACAATTTTAAGCTGCACTCCGATCAGTCTTTGCAGAAAATATTGCGTTAACGTTGCTAACATAGCTACTACACACTTAGTAAAAAGGTGTAAAATGGAAAAAACTGAAGCAAAAAGGTATAAAATGAGGTATACCTTATTTACATCGCTTTTAGGCTACATCTTTTTATACCTGTTTAACACAGGTCGAATTTCATGTTAGACCTTTTTGGGTATAAACATGGATGAATTATACCTCTAAACAGCATATTTAAACCTTTTTTCGACCTTTCTATTGTATATTCTCCAGTTTTACCTAATTATAGCTCTTAACTGCTTATTTATACCTTGTTTGGACTTTTCTATATTGTGTTTCTTTTAAGTAATGAAGCAGTGCGCTGGCTGCACTTCCCGTCAATTTATTAAAAACAAAACACTGTAATTTTCGGGAAATTTTCTTCCCTTCTTCAGCACTTTCCATCTACAACAGTATTAAAACACAAAACACTATAATCAACAATAAAACCAAAGCACCATACTGTAATTAGTTCTTAAAAATCAACTCACCAGTCACTCGAACAACGAGCCGTCGGTCGCCATGTAAGCTTACACACGTATCTCTATCCAATCTAGATACCACACACTCATATACTATCTTGATACAACTCTTTAATAAATTTAGCCCATTTATTCATGACGTCTGTTGGGGGGGAGAGATTCATCAGCCGTTCCCCATTAACCGCAATCGTGTACCCTTCCAAACCAAGCCTTTTAGTCTGGTGCTCTTCCCTGTAGACTACACTAACATTTTCAAAGTTAATTTGATGCTGGCTCTGCGTTGCGTGAACTGCAACCGCGTTGTTCGCATTTTTTTTATTAACCGCCGCTTTATGCTCTTTAATCCTAGTCTTTAGTTGTCTCCCAGTTTGTCCGATGTACACTCGGTTACAGTCTTTACAAGGTATGGCATAAACTACCCCTTCAATTCCCATAATTCCATTACCTTCCCCCTCAAAACTCCGATCCGTATCGGTCCGTCCTATTGCTAACATGGGGGTGTGTTTCCACGATCTTACGCACATTGACTTAATACTTCTAAAAGGACCTTGAGCAAATTTAACCTCCGTCCCCTTCATTGTTTTACCCAACAAATCCGTTACAACCGGAACATATGGAATAGAGACCCAGTGTGTTCCTTCATTTTTTTCCCTACTGGAATTTCCTAGGTCCCCCCTCGCTACAGGCCGCCACTTACGAATACAGTGGTTTATGAGTGGCTGTGGATACCCATTGCTTAAATATTTATGTTGGATTCTGACAGCTTGGGCTTCCCTTGCTTCTTCTGTACTGCTATGTTGGAATGCCCTCAGTATTTCATTATTTAACATCCCTCTTAGGGTACCAGGGGGGTGGCACGAATTATACGTTAACGCCCTAGTAGTTTGGGTGGGCTTAATATAATGCTCACATCGCACCTCTCCACTCTGTCTAATAACCAATAAGTCCAAGAAGGGCAAACTACCCCCTCCCCCTCCCCCCTCAAGTGGCACCTCCTCCTCTACTGTAAATTTCAGAGATCGGTGGAACTCATTAAGGGTATGATGAATCTGTGTTGTAATCCCCTTATTAGTTAAAGCTACAAAAATGTCATCTAGAAACCGGAACCATTCCAAAATACTATCCCTGTAAGTATTAACTACTTCTTCATCTATCCATTGGAGAACCCCATCACAAAGAAAGGTACTTAAGCAGGACCCAGCTGGGACCCCCCCTACCTGTACAAAGAATGTATCCTTATAGTATATGTAAGATGTTTGGAACACCACATTAATAATTTCCAAAATTTGGGCCGGTGAAAAACCCCTCAATTTTCCCTGATTTTCAGGTGCTTCAAGAATTTGCTTCACTTTTTCAAGAATTAACCCTTGTGATATATTAGGAAACAATTTCTGAACATCAAATGAGACCAATCCCCCTTCTTTGGGAATTTTACAGCACAACATCTTATCCATTACCTCATTACTATTTTTGACCGTGTAGTTGCAAGTTATACAATCTTTCAAAATAGGTTGTACCATTGTTGCTAACCCAGAATTCACACTCCCAGCACTGACCGTTATCAATCGTACAGGTTCCCCCACTTTATGCTGCTTGACTTTTGGATAAACATAAGGGTGTGCAGGATCCCCTATGTTCAACTCTGCTGCTTGTTTAGGGCTGATTGCACCTGTGGAGACCAACCCAGTAACACATTTCCTGACAATTTTTTTAAATTTTGGGATTGGGTCTACACTTAACTTCCTGAATTGTTCTGGATCTTCTAACTGTGCTAAAATTTTTTCTTCCAGTTTGGGGGTGTCCATAAGTACATTTACATTTCCTTTGTCCCCCTGCAATAGTGTAATGGCCTCGTTTTTTTTAATTTCCTTCATTGCCTCTATTTGAGCTTTCTGCAGGTTTGAACCCCTAGCGCACAGAAGTTGTTTTGTCTGGACACTAAATTTCGCCATCTCACGTCTAGAACCTCCACCCGGGATATTTGCAAGTGCCCCTTCATAGCTTGCTATCAGATGTGGCCACACCTGCATGGGGTGTGGGGTTGGGGCAAATTTTAAGTCCCGTCGTAAAATGTCAAGCTGGATTTCTGTAAGTGTCACAGAGGATAAATTCACAAACCACGGGTTATTGGCAATGTGCTGTGATTTCCTATCAAGTTGTTGATATAGCACTGCTAAGTCAGTCGTTGTGTTAGTTGCAAGTTGCACCATCCCACTTTTTAAACGAAGCCTACACAGCTTTCTCGCATGCCTTTCTTTTATTTCCACTTGCAAGTGGAAATAAAAGAAAGGCATGCGAGAAAGCTGTGTAGGCTTCGTTTAAAAAGTGGGATGGTGCAACTTGCAACTAACACAACGACTGACTTAGCAGTGCTATATCAACAACTTGATAGGAAATCACAGCACATTGCCAATAACCCGTGGTTTGTGAATTTATCCTCTGTGACACTTACAGAAATCCAGCTTGACATTTTACGACGGGACTTAAAATTTGCCCCAACCCCACACCCCATGCAGGTGTGGCCACATCTGATAGCAAGCTATGAAGGGGCACTTGCAAATATCCCGGGTGGAGGTTCTAGACGTGAGATGGCGAAATTTAGTGTCCAGACAAAACAACTTCTGTGCGCTAGGGGTTCAAACCTGCAGAAAGCTCAAATAGAGGCAATGAAGGAAATTAAAAAAAACGAGGCCATTACACTATTGCAGGGGGACAAAGGAAATGTAAATGTACTTATGGACACCCCCAAACTGGAAGAAAAAATTTTAGCACAGTTAGAAGATCCAGAACAATTCAGGAAGTTAAGTGTAGACCCAATCCCAAAATTTAAAAAAATTGTCAGGAAATGTGTTACTGGGTTGGTCTCCACAGGTGCAATCAGCCCTAAACAAGCAGCAGAGTTGAACATAGGGGATCCTGCACACCCTTATGTTTATCCAAAAGTCAAGCAGCATAAAGTGGGGGAACCTGTACGATTGATAACGGTCAGTGCTGGGAGTGTGAATTCTGGGTTAGCAACAATGGTACAACCTATTTTGAAAGATTGTATAACTTGCAACTACACGGTCAAAAATAGTAATGAGGTAATGGATAAGATGTTGTGCTGTAAAATTCCCAAAGAAGGGGGATTGGTCTCATTTGATGTTCAGAAATTGTTTCCTAATATATCACAAGGGTTAATTCTTGAAAAAGTGAAGCAAATTCTTGAAGCACCTGAAAATCAGGGAAAATTGAGGGGTTTTTCACCGGCCCAAATTTTGGAAATTATTAATGTGGTGTTCCAAACATCTTACATATACTATAAGGATACATTCTTTGTACAGGTAGGGGGGGTCCCAGCTGGGTCCTGCTTAAGTACCTTTCTTTGTGATGGGGTTCTCCAATGGATAGATGAAGAAGTAGTTAATACTTACAGGGATAGTATTTTGGAATGGTTCCGGTTTCTAGATGACATTTTTGTAGCTTTAACTAATAAGGGGATTACAACACAGATTCATCATACCCTTAATGAGTTCCACCGATCTCTGAAATTTACAGTAGAGGAGGAGGTGCCACTTGAGGGGGGAGGGGGAGGGGGTAGTTTGCCCTTCTTGGACTTATTGGTTATTAGACAGAGTGGAGAGGTGCGATGTGAGCATTATATTAAGCCCACCCAAACTACTAGGGCGTTAACGTATAATTCGTGCCACCCCCCTGGTACCCTAAGAGGGATGTTAAATAATGAAATACTGAGGGCATTCCAACATAGCAGTACAGAAGAAGCAAGGGAAGCCCAAGCTGTCAGAATCCAACATAAATATTTAAGCAATGGGTATCCACAGCCACTCATAAACCACTGTATTCGTAAGTGGCGGCCTGTAGCGAGGGGGGACCTAGGAAATTCCAGTAGGGAAAAAAATGAAGGAACACACTGGGTCTCTATTCCATATGTTCCGGTTGTAACGGATTTGTTGGGTAAAACAATGAAGGGGACGGAGGTTAAATTTGCTCAAGGTCCTTTTAGAAGTATTAAGTCAATGTGCGTAAGATCGTGGAAACACACCCCCATGTTAGCAATAGGACGGACCGATACGGATCGGAGTTTTGAGGGGGAAGGTAATGGAATTATGGGAATTGAAGGGGTAGTTTATGCCATACCTTGTAAAGACTGTAACCGAGTGTACATCGGACAAACTGGGAGACAACTAAAGACTAGGATTAAAGAGCATAAAGCGGCGGTTAATAAAAAAAATGCGAACAACGCGGTTGCAGTTCACGCAACGCAGAGCCAGCATCAAATTAACTTTGAAAATGTTAGTGTAGTCTACAGGGAAGAGCACCAGACTAAAAGGCTTGGTTTGGAAGGGTACACGATTGCGGTTAATGGGGAACGGCTGATGAATCTCTCCCCCCCAACAGACGTCATGAATAAATGGGCTAAATTTATTAAAGAGTTGTATCAAGATAGTATATGAGTGTGTGGTATCTAGATTGGATAGAGATACGTGTGTAAGCTTACATGGCGACCGACGGCTCGTTGTTCGAGTGACTGGTGAGTTGATTTTTAAGAACTAATTACAGTATGGTGCTTTGGTTTTATTGTTGATTATAGTGTTTTGTGTTTTAATACTGTTGTAGATGGAAAGTGCTGAAGAAGGGAAGAAAATTTCCCGAAAATTAC
>JAQIUZ010000155.1:0-10835 GCA_034697205.1 Lithobius forficatus | reverse complement strand
ATTAATTTCCCGTAATTCAGCCCATTAAATTTTTACCATTTTGCTTACCTAAAATTACACTAACAGACCAAGAATATAAAAGTTAATAAAGAACAATATTTATTTTTAAAAGTTCTTATGGTTAAGACATCTTAGATCTAACTAAACGCACACAAAACAGTTTATTCAAAACATCAAAAGTTCAAACAGGAGAGATTGGTCTCGATTCTTATTTGTTGGCCCTGAAAAGGGCCGTTTGTTTTTTGATGCGTCGGTCAAAGTCTTTTACAACTTTTCGAAGTCCCAATTTACTTGGAGCTGGTGTACTTCGTCACGGCTTTGGTTCCTTCAGACACGGCGTGCTTGGCCAATTCTCCGGGAAGAAGCAGTCGAACGGCGGTCTGAATTTCCCGGCTGGTAATGGTGGATCGCTTGTTGTAATGGGCAAGACGGCTTGACTCGGCAGCAATGCGTTCAAAAATATCGTTGACAAACGAATTCATGATTGACATGGCTTTCGATGAAATACCAGTGTCGGGATGGACCTGCTTCAAGACCTTGTAGATGTAAATGGCGTAAGATTCCTTCCTCCTCTTCTTCTTCTTTTTCTTATCGCCCTTGGTGATGTTTTTCTGGGCCTTACCGGCCTTCTTGGCTGCTTTCCCGCTCACTTGAGGAGGCATGATGATCGATTGATGAAATAGCTGAATAGAACCAACTCTGCGTTGCAAGCAAGAGACGAGGTGTGAGAGCAGCTCGGTCCGATTTCCTTTTATATTGCGCTCGCGGATCCTAGAGACCAAAGCGCGGACCTCTGGGATAACAACGGTCCTCTGATTGGTCGCGGCTCGAAATCCAGGCCTCTCATTGGTCCGTTTGCGAAGCGCGCGGTTTCTCGCTGCAGCTGCTGTTCGAGCGGCTGGACGCTGCTTGCTGAGCAAACATGGCCGCTGCTAGACAAAGGATTTCCTGCCTAGCGGCTTGGATACGATTGATCGCGGTTTTGGTAGTTCGGTGAGTTTAGTAAGAATTATTTAGCCACTCCGTTGTTGAATTTAGTGCCAAATAAAACCTTCAGTATTATTAATCAGGAATATGAAAGCAGTTTAGCGTATGTGATCGCTGGTTAAAGTTCAAAGGGGCAGAGTTTGTTGAAGGCGAAATGTGTTTACATTCAAGTTCGGATTTTCATCCCACAACTTGGCCTACTTCAGAATAAAATATTGATCAACGTGATGGGTTTAGATTTGACGACGGTCCCGTCTAGCTGGGCAAAGTCAAAATTTAAAACTTTCCAAGTGACTAGCAGAAAATTTAAGAATATTTTGTATTATAGGTATCCAAACCATTTTTTTTTGTACCGTCGTACAAATATTTGAAGTAAATAAAACAACTTAGGAAACAGAATTTACGAAATCAACGATTATTCATCTTAAAAAATTGTTAACTATAGGCTCAATCAAGGGTCTTAATTCAGCTTAAGTTTTTGTATTTTATTTTCCGAACAACACACAAAATCGGTTTATCATGAGATTCGGTGTAGTGTTTAAAAGAAGGTAGCAAATAAGATATTACAATAATAAGTGTCAATAAAACAACGATACAAAACGCTTGATACAAATAGTCTAATTTGTAAGTGCGGCCTACACATCTCAATATCTAAACGTGATCACGAATAAAACTTGATATTTTAAGACACCAGTTTGATGGTTAGGATTTAACCAACTGTGATCATATAGTTAGTCTCAATGTTGCGTTTTGTTTTGAGTGCCGCAAATAACGTGCCATTTCTTTTGCTATAGAAAATACAACTAATTTATTCTAATGAACACATATTAATCTTACAATATTTACAAAGGGATAAATTAATAAATAATTAATTAAAGGAAACAGTGCATCTCCAAATAATTCTTAATAATCCAAATTCACCTCATAATTCAATTCTACTTACAGTAAGACCAATCATTTCACTACATTCACTTTTGACCCATTGCGTGTCTTCTTCCAGCTTTGCTCTTACTTCCCGACGACGTCTACTGCCACTCACTGGGCTGTCCCAGCTTTTATATTCAATCCTTTGTAACATTCCAACTCTTACCATTTCCTTCTAAGGTTTTGGCATGTCGGGGTCTTTTCGTACGTCAGTGGTCTGCTTTTAACTCTTTGGAAGGTTGGCCAAAGTTCGTGCAAAACATAGCTTTTAAACCTTGAACTAAGTTTACTGATCCCAACTGTTCCACTTTTGTCTGCTGGCCCTTTTCCCAAGGCCTTTCTGTTTACACTCTCAAAGTTTGAACTCTGTTTTATTTTTAACAGTTCACTTGCCTTATTCTCTCTCCTAAAATGAATTAATTAATTTATGTAAATAATAAGATTACAATATACCACCCCTATGGGAAAAAAATGCGTCTGTAGATGTTTACCACAGATGCAGACCATTTTTTCATACACAAGGTCTGAATTTAAACATAGTTTCATTCCGAACATAGAGATATCAACTATACAACAAAGTCACTCAATACATAATGCTATACAGAAATAATTAGTAGTTTCAACGCCCTCTGAAAATACCTAAAATACATGAAAGTAAGAATACAGCAAACAATATTGCTGCACCAATAGCAATGATTCTCAAAGTATTCGAAAAGAAACCAGATGTTCCGTACATCTTGCTTCACTTATTAAACATTGTGACAAGATTAATCCTAAACCAAACATACAGAAAACAGTTGTAGTGGTATTATGAAAATTCCACAGAGATTTTCTCTTACTTATGTTAATTGGTTTACTGTTTTTAGAATCTCCGTCTTTAGCCTCAGGAATCCTACCTTGCGATTGGCTGTATGGCTCTGTGACTACCATTGTTGTAGGCACCTGAGCCTCTGCTTCCCATAATGCAAGACGTTTCCCTACCCTTTGCTTTAATACCTGTGATCTGTTCTGAACTCCTTTACCTCCCAATAACCCAAAAAGCATAGTAACCCGTAATGCGCCTTTTTAAAACTGAAAACAAGCTCTAAGCACAAAGTACAATGCAGCAAAAGCTTTAAAAGTACCGTCAATACTGATTTGACATATATCAATGCCATGCCCGTCAGTATAATCAAAATTACATAAATAACATATGCAATATGCGGCGGTATACATTTCATGTGTCGAAACATATCAAGGCAGAACAAATAAGTGATACGCTTACACAAAGTTGTGCCTTCTAATTCAAATTGCCCTTCCAGCAACTTGTTATGAATTGCTACAAAAGAACCTTCAATGAACCTGCATTGAAGAGTAGTTCAGTAGGAACAACCACTTGCATATTATCAGTTTGAACCTTAACAATATGTTTAATACCATCCTTTCTTAAAATTAAAGTACCCTTTTCACTCAATGTTAACACTGGTTCCGTAAATAAAACGTAATCACCACCATTTTTAATTTCCATTTTGTCTACACTTAATAAAGACCTTGCGTAAGCCATACTGGTATGGATACCACAAACCATCACTAAGAACCTAAAAAACAATACACGCCATTAACCATATATTATTACTTACCCAAACAATATTCATATTTACTTTGAATATATATTAAATATACTCATATTTACTTTGCTGTATTTGCCTACCAGTAATCCCTAAATCATAACCCGTATCCCATTAATCATAACTCAATACACTTCAAATTCGCCCACATATAACTCTCATTAAAATACTCATCATTAATCCAATATACTTGCTTAAGTCACCCTAGATTAGTGCATAATTACTTTTCATAGCGCCATAGCTTTAAAATGTATCATCTGCACGTGAAAGTAAACCCATATCTATTTGTAACGAAGACAGTGCAGCATACACTCTGTCAATAAACCTGTCCACCACATTGTCACCTGAAGCTTGTGCTGAAACGTTTGTTCCACCACTTGTTTCTGTCCCCGTAGCTTGTTTATTTTGAGTTCTTTCCTCTCTTCCCCCTGTTCTATTTGTAGCACGAACAGCTCTTGTCGTTGTTGGTAGAGATAAATCAGGAGCTGGGCCTTGACTCCTCAGTGCATACCTTCTGGGTGCAGAAGTGTCTCTCTGGGTCACCCTTGGTGCGTTGACTCTTGGTGCAGTCACTTTTTGTGTTGTGACCCTGCGAGCTGCAGAGGGGTTCTTATTCGTAGAACGGCGAACGACTGTCTCACTTTCGGAGTCTGTGTCGTCCTCTCCTCCTAACATGTCACTATCATCAGAGGATAAATCACCAGTTTCTTCTCCTTGTGGAGATTGCTGTGCTGCCTCTTTGCTGGCAACAGCCGTCGTGTCTTCTGTAGTTAGCCATGGGAACCTGGTGACTAATTTACGAAGACGGTTAACGTGCACAAGTTGTTGGTCCTTCGGGTTAAAAACGTGTTGTATTTTGAAATTGACCGCCCCGTCTTCTCCAATACCCTATATGGGCCTTGATTCTGACGACTGAGTTTCTTAGACTTACCAGTGTCAACATGCGGAACAAATAACAAACATCTGTCTCCTACAACAATTGGACTAACTTTAGCACTTTTATGTTGTAAGGCTTCTTGTTTTTCAGCAGCTATGGTCAAGTGTTCACTGACCAACCGAAATGCACTTTGCAAACGAGTGGTTACCTCTTGACGGTAATCTTCAAAATTGTAATATTTCCTGGTTGGCGCATTCCAAACATTGTATGGCGTCATGATATCCCGTCCAAGGTGTAAATACGCTGGAGTCTCTGTTGTAGATGAATGAATTGCTGTCCGATATGCATACAGGATATACGGAAGCTGAACGTCCCAATTCTGCTGATCTTTTTGTATGTAGTGAGAGAGCATGTTAATCAGTGTTCTATGTGAGCGTTCAATTCGGCCATTTGCTTGAGGATTGTAGCTTGAAGTTTGTAGCTTTTTAACACCAAGTAGTTCGCATATACCAGAAATCACTGACCCTACAAATGCTGCCCCGCGATCCGACAATAATGACTGAAACAACCCAAAACGTGTAATATATTGTTCCACTATGATTCTTGCAATTGTATCTGCTTTCTGGTCTGGCATTGGATATAGTTCTTCCCACTTTGAAAAATTGTCTTGTAGAGACAAGATATATTTGTTTCCTGCCATTGTAGTAGTTAGTGGTCCGACCACATCGACGGAAACAAGCTGACCAGGAGCAGTTAGCGGAGTAAAACGCTGAATAGGTGCCTTGTGAAGAGGTTTCTTTCGTTCTTGACACGATACACACGACGCAACATAGTTTGTAATGTCCTTTACCATGTTGGACCAAGTGTAATGCTGTCTGATCTTCCCCAATGTCTTATCCACAGCCAAGTGACCACCAGCATACTGGTCATGTGTTGCAAACAGTATCTCGGGTATGCTTTCTTTAGGCACTACTATCCTACCAGAGTCATGAGCAAGCCTTGTAGCTGGAGCAGAGATATAACGCCAAAGAACACCTTTGTCATCCACATAGTATCGGGATAGTCCACCCCTGGGCAATGTTGCTTGTCGCACTTTGTGGCCTTTCAACGCTTTGATGATGGGGCCACAAAATTTATCTGCTAACTGTTCAGTTGCTAACTGCTTGGAGTCTTCCCATACACAGTTCAATGCTGAGATGACAGTTGTTTGCGGCGAATCACAGGTAGGCAGGTATCTAGACAGTACATCTGCCAACACATGTGTTTTTCCTGGAGTATGTTCGACTGTGAAGTCAAATTCGCCCAATTTCAGCAACCAGCGGGCCACCATAGCATTGTTGGCACGCATTGTTGATACTGACTTCAGAGCAGAGTTGTCTGACAGTACATGAAATCGACGACCAGTCAAAAAATATTGAAATTTGGTCACACCAAATACAACTCCTAACAGTTCCTTCCAAACAGCTGCGTAGCGCCGTTCACTGTATTTCAGAGTTCTGCTAGCATAATGGGTCGGATGCCAACAATTGTCATGTCCTTTCACTTCCAACACTGCGCTGATGGCGTAAGCTGATGCATCAGTTAAAAGTCTGAGTGGCCTATTCACATCTACCTGATGTAAAACTGGATATGAGGTTAAACAATCTTTTAATTTTTGAAAGGATTTTTCGCACTGATCAGTCCATATGAATTTAGTGTCTTTTTTGATTAATTTTAAAAGTGGCTCAGCAATGTGAGAAAATTTTGGGATATAGCGCCTATAATATCCAGTTAATCCTAAAAATGAAGAAGTATGACGTTTTGTCCTAGGTCTAGGGAAAAATTCGACTGCTTTAACTTTTTCCTTTCCTGGTTGCATGGCATTCTTTGAAAATTGATGGCCTAAAAATGTAACAGATTTCTGCAACAAGACACACTTTGATGGTTTTATTTTTAATCCATATTCCCTCAAACGTTGCAAGACTCTCTCTAATCGTTGTAAATGACCTTGAAAAGTATTAGAATAAACTAAAATATCATCTATAAATAAAAATAATATTTTGTCAATTAAATCCCTGAATATTGTGTCTAATAAACGTTGTGTGGCTTGTGCAGAAGTGCAGTGTCCCATAGGTACCACTTTGTATTGTACCAATCCCAATGGTGTCTGGAAAGCTGTGCATTCCCTACTATTTTCATGCAGCTTAATCTGGTGATAAGAAAAAGCCAAGTCCAAAGTGCTAAAATATTCTGATCCTGCTACCCTTTGTGAAATAGCTTCCAAATTTGGCAAATTATACCTATCCTTAATTGTTGCCTCATTCAATCGACGATAGTCATTAACTAAACGTAAATCAGATGACCCTTTCTTTTTTAACAGTAGGGCTGGCGAAGCATATGGTGAAAATGAACGTTCCAAAATCCCTGCATCTAACATGGTTTGAATTATTGTTTTAAATTTCTCCTCATAAGCTTGTGGTATGGGATAATTTCGTTGCCATATGGGCTCCTGTGACATCAATCGTATTTCATGTTGGTATGATTCCACCTGTGTTAATTCGTCTGTTTCCGCAAAAAGTCACTATATTTTTCCAAAAGAAGTGTTAATTCCCTACGCTGATCTGTATTCAAATGATCCATATTTATTTTCTTTATGTAGTCATTTTTATCCTTCACCACTAAATTTGAGGCAAATGATTCTCGTGCATTGATTTCACCGACCTCCAGTAAACGAAAATTATGTTTGGTTGAAGTTAAAGTCCGTTTGTCTGAATCATAAACTAATTGCAACCGTTTTATAGCATCAATGCCCATTATACATTGATAATCCCCAGATAACCTTTTCTTACTTACAAACATAGGTAGTTTAAAAGGTTTATGCCTTAGTTGAAAGTTTAGATTGTAATATCCTTTAACCTCAAATGGCTCACCACTAACAGTTTTTATATGTACTTCAGAACGTAAAACATCCTGCGGGTCAATGTCACCATAATCATTTAATACATCCGGATTTATAACTGATATTGCTGCTCCACTATCTAAGAGAAATTTGATTGATTTCCCGTTAATTTGAGCAACAAAAATTGGCAACTGATTTTGTGCATTAATATTCCCGATTCGTACATCTTTATAAGGTGTGTTAAAATACCCTGTATACCTAACAGAAGGTCTTGCCCTACCACACACACCCAACATGGAAGGGATCTTTAGTTTAAACGACTGTTATTAGGCTTATAACTATTTCCACCTCGTCTACCCTGGGGAGCTCTATATCTGTCTTGTGTATAGTTTTGTCCCTCTTCCGTATATGGCCGTCTCCCTTGGGAGTCATCACTTCTATTCATAGTGTTGAATCTTTCGTTGCCACTTCTCATAGGACAATTTATCGCTATATGAGCCTGATTTGAACAGATAAAACACCCCGAGCTACGTGTTGGCGACTGCCACCTACTTTGTTGTCCAGGAAAAGCATAATTACTGTAACCCCGAAAAGTAGCTGCACCCCTCCCTTGACTCATTTGGGGAACATAGAACCTTTTTTGTGGACACGCTACTGCAATATGACCCATTTGACCACAACAGAAGCACGTAACTAAAGGAATTCTTAGTGCCGCGTTAGGCCTATACCCAGGTTGGAACATCATATTATTCTGTTGCCCCCTGCCCCAAGCAGAATACTGTTGCCTAGGTGGTTCCTGTTGAGGATTATTTGGTTGGGCAGAAATAGCTTCAATCCCCACTTCACTTTGTTGAACTATTTTATCTTGCTTGTTCCCTAGCACAGATTCTATTTTCGCTAATTTTTTGAATATGGCTGCCAATTGATCTGATTGGATAGCCCTATGCACAGAAGGTGCTTGAATTGCATTTATTTCTGAAGTTTCAACAGGTACAATAGGGGAAACCATTTTCATATTAGCTTCCTCCGTGACCGCGGCGGACAAGGCTGCCTCTAAATCCTGTGGGTCGCGGGCCAAGACAAAACGTTGTATATTGGTGTGCAACCCCTTTAAAAATGCAGACATGGTCGCGTTATCTCTCTGTTGCTTTAGATCTTTTGATATAGCGTTCGGAAATGCTTTCCTTGCTAATGGCAAAAGTCTTGAAAAGAAAGTCAAAACATCTTCTGTAGGGGATTGGCGTTGTTGCAAAAACGTACCCATTACAACTGAATTTGGTAATTCGGGATCAAACCGTGCTAATAATATGCCCTTTAAATTATCAAAATGTTGGACATCTTGGGACTCAAATGAATCCTTCAAAAATTCTCCGGCAAGTAATTTGCACCTAGCCCTGACAATAAGATATTTTGACTTGTCATTTAATCCAGCTATTGAAGCTACATCTTCAATTTGTTGCAAAAAATCGCGTACACTAGGAGGTTTTGTTGGATCTCCTGTAAAGGCTGGTATCAACTGCAAGTATTGGCCAAATTTTTGAGGTCTTTCATCTATAATATTATCATCATCATTATCATTATCAATGTTATCCTCATCTCTCTGATCTCCGTGGACAGACATATCGATAAATTATTGTCCTGTTGCTAACAAAATATCTCTGCTTTCCCTCCAACTATCTACTGCTTTTCTCGTCGCCTGCCTGGAATCGCGCACGCTTGCTTGTAAGGAGACGCTGCTCATCAACCCTCCACAAAAACAGATGACAGTGATCTACGGTGTTTTAAACACCGCGTTCCCGCTACGCTACTCAAAATACCCACGCTCCCCTCCGTTTGTTTCAAAAATAACGTAAAGAAATAAAACGAAACTGCAGTATCTATGTCAAGCCAAGCAACCATTATCTGTGTCAAGTGCAAAGTCTTGTTGCAAACATCGATTACACTATTAAATTTAAATAGGAAAATATTCAAGCTTT
Source organism: Lithobius forficatus (assembly GCA_034697205.1). Classification (NCBI taxonomy): domain Eukaryota; kingdom Metazoa; phylum Arthropoda; class Chilopoda; order Lithobiomorpha; family Lithobiidae; genus Lithobius; species Lithobius forficatus. The sequence goes on along the minus strand of JAQIUZ010000155.1, from coordinate 1,586 downwards.
AAACTAAAACGTAGTTATTCAAAGCAAAAAGAAGGTCACGGCACCATTCTGTTGGTTAGGATTTAACCAACTGTGATCGTATAGTTAGTCTCAATGTTGCGTCTTGTTTTGAGTGCCGCAAATAACGTGCCATTTCTTTTGCTATATAAAAATACAACTAATTTATTCTAATAAACACATATTAATTTTACAATATTTTCAAAGGGTTAAATTGTGCAATTATAAGCTTTTACTTATGCTCACAACAAAAAAAAACAGCATCTAAACACTGTCGTGTTTGACAATTTTGTACTATTACTTTTTTTTTTGCTATCGTGCTATGCTGTAGGAAGTGGTATGCCAGTAACATTAACAATATTGAGTTAAATTGAATAATTCATTATGGTATTTAAACCTTTTCTGGGTGCTGAATTCGTTCACTGCACATGTATAGGTAATTATAGCAATTTTTAAAATTACGTCACGACTTCTCAGTTAATGAATTCTGAGGAAATTAGGGCAAATGAAGTAATACTGGAAAAGCTGTAAATAAAAATGGTTACCTATTAGAGATAGTTTTGATAAGTATGAATTGATGTACCAAATACTAATAAGAGAAAATGTGGTGAAAAATTAATTTATTTTGGGTGTTTGACTTGACTGAAATGTTCTGTCTAATAAGAGAGAGTAAAATAAAGCTTTGCAGTATCAAAACTGGATTGCCTGGTTTGATTTTTATTTTGCACCGAACCTGGTGTGTCAGCACACCAGTGTTAGAAAGCTGCAGTTCAGTTTATTTTTTTTGCGGCGTCGACTAATAGGCTAACTTGAGCTTTAAGTCATAATCAACTATGGATTGTTTCCTCAGTAGTTCCCTTACAAAAACATTTAAATTGCCTCGAACCAAAAATTTAAATATGATTACCGTATATCTAAATTATACTTAGTTTACGATGATACGTCACTGTTGGAAGAAGTTGTCAACCAAGAGATCATTAAATAGATGAATACTGCATTATTGTGTTCAGTAACAAAAGTTTTTTTTTTGCCGATACCGATCTGAAACCGATACCGCTAATATCGGCTGCTGATCCGATCCAATATCGGTTTCGGTGCAGCCTTACTAATTAAATTAGGAAATGGGGACAGCCCGTGTTTGTCGTAATTCGTGAAGGCGCCTTACAAAGTGGATTGCTGACTTAAGATGTACCCTATTAGTTAATTGGAAAGTCTTTGCTAAATGGTGAAAATGGAATTTTACAGCACATTTTTGACGATGGTAAATGGGAAAGAGTGTTTGGGAAGAGAGTTATTGATTTTGTGATGCATTACGGAAAAGAAGGCGATACAGTGAATGAATTATAGAAATACAGTACTTAAAACTATTATTGAAGCCATGGTGCCCTTAAACGAAGGGTAGGATGATGATGGGTAATTAAAAGTATTTAGAACAGTTGTAAATACTTCTCATGTTTTTTGATGCGTGTATCATACCCAAGTTTAAACATCATTAAGTTCTTTTCCACGGGGTCAAACAAAGATGAACACAACAATAATTTCGCAGGTGTACTCCATGCTCCCAGGAACTCGAAGGTTTGGGAGGGTTC
>JAQIUZ010000154.1:0-10846 GCA_034697205.1 Lithobius forficatus | reverse complement strand
GAAAGGTCAGGAAAAATATTTGAACCAATTTGGTGGGAACCCTGAATTCATTGTGTTGGGTGTAAAGTTAAAGAACTTTGAGAAGTTAAAGAATTTGAAGTTAGCTTTACTTCAAATGTGTACCCCATTCCTTTGGGAACTTGGGGTACAAATGAAGAGGAACTGCTAAGAAAAGCTTTATTTCGAAATTAATGAATATCTTGGTTGCGGCAGAGAATATCAATTACTGAAAGCTATTTTTTTACTAGCATGTGTAACCCAGTGCTACTTGGTGTTCCCAAGTGATCCAGGTGGGCAATAAGCAGTGTAGGTAACTAAATACTTCGTTAAAAAGTAAGGGAAAGAAATGAAGATTAACAACAGGATTCCCACCCACCTGGAAAAGCTGGAAAACCTGAAATAGTCAGGGAATTAAAAAGTTGCTGAAAAATCAGGGAATTTACTCTATAAAGTTGTTAAAAACCTTGAAAAGTCAGGGAAACACATTTTTTGGCGTAATATACAATTTCTTAGTTGATTTTTGTAAGGCCGGTACAAAATCGCAAAATGTAGATTTTTAACGAAATACAGGTTGACTCGGTTTAGAATAATAACATTTTAGTGTTAGTAATAAAATGCATACTTTTGCTTCCTTTGTTACTTAGTTTGCATCATAAAAATTTCTGGAAAAACGTTTCTAGAAGTCTGAAAAACCTGGAAAGGTCAGGCAAAATATTTGAACCAATTTGGTGGGAACCCTGAACATGGCGCTTCGTGGTGAATTATAAGGTCTTAAATAACGTCACAGTAGCAGACGCTATCCTATCCTAAGCATCGACGATATTATTGATGATACAGGCAGGCCAAAATATATAACATTTTTCGACTTACGTTCAGCATACTGGCAAATTCCGATGGCTAAAAGTTCGAGAACTAAAGCTGCTTTTTCTGTGTCGGGGACCATTTCCAACCTAAGGTCATGCAGTTTGGTTTAAGAAACGCTGCAAAAGTTTTCCAACGACTGGTGGATAATCTGTTTCGAACATCTGTGTATAAAAACATCTGGAAATACCAACATGATGTATCATTAGCGACGCAGACTTTGGTAGACACTTGGCGAAGATCGAATTCGTATTAAGAACTCTTTCAGATGCGGGCATGACACTGAACCATCAAAAGATTCAGGTCTGCCAGGATGAGACAAGAATACTGGGTTACGTAATTATGAAAGACTGGGTGAAACCGGATCCGACAAAAATCGAGGACATCAAAAAGATGAAGGTCCCACGAACGGTGAGAGAGGTAAGAGCATTTTTAGGAATCACTAGCTGGTTTCGCAGGTTCATCGCGAATTATGCCACCATTGTGAACCCGTTGTTTAATTTACTGAAGGATCAAGTTAAGTGGTGTTGGACAGATTCTTGTCAAGTTGCCTTTGATCAGTTAAAAGATGGTTGGTTAACCCACCTATCCTTACATCCCCAGATTTCAAGAAAGAGTTTGTTATATGTACAGACGCCTCTGGATGCGGTTTAGGAGCGGTGCTGATGCAAGGTTCGACAACCAATCCGCTAGTAATTAAATATACGAGCCAAACCCTACAAGGTAGGCAGTTGAAATATGGTACGACCGAAAAGGAATGTTTAGCGATTGTATGGTTTATCAAACTGTTCAAGTCATACATTGAAGGCTCAAAATTTACAGTTATAACGGATCACCAATGGCTTGAATGGCTACACAATGCACGAGACCCATCAGGTAGAGTCGCTAGATGGTCCATCAGACTGCAAGCTTATGATTTTGTTGTAAAGTACAGGGCCGGAAAAATGAATAATACAGCAGATTACTTATCTAGGAATCCGTTGTCTATTTCTACCATTTTAGCGATCAACGAGGGTTAAAAAAGCTCAGCAAGAGGACCCGATTTTGAAGATGGTGAGGGCACACATCGAAGACCGGACTCCATTTTCGCAAACTAAGGAAGGTAGAAGAGCTCGATTAATGAGTGTCGGAGCAATAGTTAAAAATGGAACTATTGGTAAGTCATTGAAACTGCCCTCAGGAGATACTAAATTTGCTATTATTTTACCTTTGAAGATGGGAAGAGCTGTTATTGTGAGACACCACACTGACAAAGTGATAGGGCATATGAGTGCGGCCCGCACTATTTTCCTTATTCAGAAAGACTATACTTGGAGAGGGATGGTAAAAGATGCATGCCATTATGTTTCAGCTTGCGACACATGTCAGAAATGCAAACACTCAAAGATGAAGCAAGTAGGCCTGAGTCACCAATCCTCAAAGCTGCACCTTCCTGGGGTGCTGTGGAGGAGCATGGATCTCGCGGGACGCTTTCCACGCAGTGCTGATGGTAACACACATATGTTGATTTTAGTGGATAATTTGACCAAGTGGCCAGCGGTATTCTCCATACGTAAAGCTGCAGCTAGCGTGGTGGCGAAAAAGTTAGTTCAAGAGGTCTTCACGAGGCATGGAATGCCAAAGGTCATTGTGTCGGAGTTAAAGAAACATGTCAATTGCTCGGAGTGAAACAAAGATGTCTAAGTTATTACTCTCCACAAGGTAATATTACTGAAAGTCTGATTGGAACTATTAAAGCACTGATTCTCACAAGATTGAAGAATTCTCACAAAACTTGGGATCGTGATTTACATTTGATAACAATGGGAATTAGAGCTACTCTGTCATCCTCAACTGGTTTTTCTCCCTCATTTTTAACTTTAGGTAGAGAAATGCGACTTCCTACAGACTTGACTGCTCAGAAGTACAAGATCGACATGAATTCGTCATCATGGGCTGTGCAGATCTCTAGGCGATTAAGAGAAGCACTGAAGATGGCACACAATACGTTACAAGAAGCATCCAACGTCACAAAAGACATTAGTTTAGAGGTTTTTGTGTATATTACAACATTGGCTTTATAATGCCATTAATTAGCTTACTTTTCAGTAATTGCATGAGTTTTGTACTAACTTGCACATAATCTTTTTTTTTGTCTGTTGCAGGAGAGAAGTAATGCAGCTAATTTGTAATAATTGTTAAATTATTTGTAAGAGTCTTACGATTATTTTATACATATATTATCTGTTATTATATACAACAATAAAAGTTCTGTAAAAGCAAGCTAATTGTATTTTTAGATCTTTAGTTTCATTTCTTAACGTATGAGTTGTATTTACTTGAAATAATCCTTTTTTTTTATTTGTTTCAGGGAAGCAGCAATATGTCTTAGGCATTTTGAGACCGGCAAGATAATACAGGGACACACCATGCCAATCAGTTAAAGCCATACATCGAGAGTACTGGGTGATGAGTAATGGAGAGATGTGGAACACCTTGTTTTATGATTTTTGTTATGTCTGAAATTTTAGAGGGATGAACGACTAATACACACAGTGGAGTTTGGGAAATCGCATGGATGCGAAAATCTGCCGTCCTGGAATGGAGTTAAAGGATTTTCTACAAACAGGAGATGAAGAACACTTCTGAGTAAGAAATTGTTGAGTAGCAAGATTTTGGTTTCTTTTTATGTGGTGTTGTGTTGGAGAAGACTTATATTTACATTTGTTATTTTAACCTTATTAATACGTTGCGTTTTATGGGATCTACAATTTGTAGCTGAAAGCATGAGGCTTGTTTGTGAAGAAATTTCTTTAATATTACGATATAATGGATACAGGAGTGAGATGGTGAATGGAGGTCTAACTTTAGTAAGAGAACCCCGTAACGTGTTATGGAGGTCCATAACTGGTCAGGAGAGGGAGGTTTTGTCATGTACGAAACATGGTTTGATCTTTCTTTGCCTTTATTTTTATTAATAAGCTTTTCTATATTTTACTACCTTTTAACGCATTATTCATTCATAACTCATTGCGTTCGTTAAGGGACGCTATAGGGCACTAGCGAGGTGTGTGTTAATTTTAGAGTGGGTAGGGTAATGTTGAGAGGCCTCTATAGCATCTTCGGAGGAGACCACAGATTGCCTAGATCCGGCACTGGCACAGTGTGTTGGGAGATAAGGATAATGTTAAACCGGCGGCCCCTTTGGAGCTTTCCCAGTGAGGCCCTATCCTTCCCATACCGACACTGTCTGGCCTTCAGAAAATATATTGTTATTAATTATTCAATTGTTCAATACAGGTCAGACGATTGGGTTCAACAGGACTAAACGCTGAATGTAATTCAGTATCAACACAATCCAGGGCCAGGATCCAAGATTACTGGAATCGTACCGACTGCAACTGCGATATTATATTGAAAGTGTTATGAGAGAAGTAATTTGATATCAATTTGAGTGGAGAACGGAATGCAGGTACAACAAAGGCTGCAGTAAACTCTACCGCACATAGACATGAAACTGCAGGTAAGATAGTGTTTGAGTATTAGGTAATATTTTTTTTCATGCTGAAGAACTTTGAAAAGATAATGGTGGATCGAAAATTTATAATTTTATTGAGTATAATGTCTACTTAACGTGTAGTCAGGTTTACTGCCTATGTGGTTTTATTGATCAATTTGATTCAAAATTAGTGATTCAATTGATACAGAAAAATTTTAATCAAATCTGACAGCAATAGAATTAGGTTTTTTACTGGCCATACGACACCCAATTTATTAAATTAAGTCCAATCGCTTTCGCCTAAAACGGCATCTTCAAGGGCTAAAAAAGGTAACAAACAACATAAGTAAAACTCTTAAAACAAAGGAACTAAAATGATAATAAAAAATACTATGTACATACCACTAAACCAAAATCTACGAGGCTAGGCCTCTCCCTAATAAACCAATGAAAAAAGCCAACAGCAACAGCTTCAAAATAGCCAACCAATCAGGCCAACACAACAATGCCAAACAGAGCATGTGCTACCATGTGTCACCGAAAATGCAAAACACTAACCAAAGTAAATAAGTAAATAGCCAACAAAAGGCAGAAGACAAAGAAAATGAAGGAATAAACTAAGGAAACATCCACAAATAAAACTAAAGTAAATAAAGCAAAAGTAAAGTAAAATAATACATTAATAAATTGATTAAATTAAATTAAAAATAAAATAAATTAAACAATAAACATGAAGAAAATCGGAAGAGCGCACAACCAATAGACGAGGCGAACGAGAGAAACTGGACGCAGCATGGCATAATTTATTCCAGTCCAGCTAAGCATATACAAAATATGGAATTCTACCAGAAGAGCTCCTAACATCGGTTGTCATTCGGGATGATCCATTAACAACCTCGGCTTACAACAATCCCGAGTCACCTCGTTACTCTCTACATTGTATGCGCATTTATCGTCAAGAGCGATCTCACACATCCCCGACTTTAATATGAAATACCATCTATCATATGAAATATACCATCTAGTTTGTTAAGCACTGCTAATATACAGCCCATGTTATACTGTTATCTATTTTTGCTCCGTTAACTTTTTATTAGTCACAAGCCTTTATCTCTAAAAATCAGTAGTCTGGCCTCACCGCTGATGAAGCAGCTCAACGGGACCTTGAGCGGTTAACCACTATTCTTCATTTTATTCCTCATTTAAGGTCTATTACTCCATAAGGTCTATTAGGGTCTATTGAGCGGTTAACCACTATTCTTCATTTTATTCCTCATTTAAGGTCTATTACTCCATAAGGTCTATTAAGGTCTTTTACTCCATAGGGTCTAATAAGGTACTACATAAGGTCTAATAAGGTACTCCATAAGGTCTAATAAGGTACTCCATAAGGTCTAATAACATCTGTTTTTGCATTATTTCTTTCATCCTCTTGCCAGTAATAGGTTTAGTTAATGGTCTGCCAATCAATCTTTTGAATATTAATAGCATACCTCAATAATTGACTTTACAACTTCCTCTCTATCATAATTTACTTTTCACAAATAGTGTTTGGATTGGGTGCTTCCCCATTTTTAATAAGGTCTATTACAGGTTGACTATCGGTATATACCTTAACAGGATATGACAAACACTCTGAAGAAATTTCTGGCAGTAAGCCTTGAATGCACTGAAGACCTTTAACAGCATCAGAAAGAGAAATCAACTCTGATTCACAGCTTGAATGAACAATAACATTTTGTTTCCGAGATTTCCAATAAATGGGGATTAAACCCAAACGAAAACAATAACCTTATACAGAATGTCTGTCATGTGTTGAATCATAGGAAGCATAAACTGAAACATTTAGGTGGTGTAAACCTGCTCGAGGAAAATGTAATGGGTACGCTTTCGTCGCTTTGAAGTACCTAAACACTCGTTCAGCAGCGTTTAAATTCCTTCGAGGATCCCGGTTGAACTGTGATAAAGCTGCCGAAACGCAAGCCATATCTGGACTAAATGCATTAATAACGTGCAAATTAACTCTTGATATTTTGTTTGGTCAACAGTAGATGAACTGACGCCTTCAACAATAGTATTACTAGGATAAACATCTTCTAAACCAAAATAAGCTAACTTTTTATTAATATACTCGGCATTATCTACGGTAATGGCTGTAGATGTTTCAGTAATAGTTAACCCTAAATAATTTTGACATTTTAACCTCTTGTACATCTATTTTGTTATTCAAAGCTGTAACAAGATCATCAAGAAAGAAAAAATGTGAAAAACAACAGATTTTATCGTCGACAAATATTCCGACGCAGAGAAAAATGGAGCTGTAATCTAAAAAAAAATACAAACGTCATACTTAATAAAGTAATTATTGGCTGATGCAATGGCAAGAATAATACGAATGCTTGACATTCTCGCAACAGGAGAATATAACGTAATAGACGATTTATTTTGCCATTCAACTGACACTAATCTCGCCTTTTGTTTTCGAAGACACCATTAATTTCGGGATTTAATTTTCGTACAACTTGGTCGGAATCACTTTTGCTCCTGCTGGTCGTGGAACAAGAGACCATACCTGGTGAGAAGCTAAGGAAGCAAGTTCGGAATTCACAGCAGTCATCCAAGGGAATTATTCAACAGATGTAGATGCTTCACGAAAGTTCGTTGGCGTAGGAGGGGCTTTGATGTGTACAACATGTTGTAAGTTCATCAAAGACTCGCGTGCACGACGTCGGCGTTCAGTCACGGCTTCTTTCGTTGTCCCTGGTGGACGACCACGTGGACGTGAAGGGCCGAAAGGAGGATTCGGGTTCGGAGGATCTGGCGGATCAGGAGGAGCTGGAGGATATTCTGGACGAAGGGGATTGATACCTCGGTGGGTATAAAAAGTGCCATCGTAAGAGTCGCGAATTGTAACAGAGGGAGGACAAAGAAGTGTACCACTGGGTATGTCTTCCGCAAAACATACGCGACGAGAATGCAGTAAAGAACGATTCTCAACGTCATAAAGTAAATAACCCGTCGTTTGAGCGCCATAACCAAGAAAAATAGCCCGCCGAGCTTTTGGTCCAATCGTCTGGCCTGGAGGCGGTGGTAAATGATAATAGGCTAAGGATCCAAAAACACGGAGATGAGATGTGCTAGGGCAATGCTTCTGTGCGTTCCAGAAGTAGGAGTCTCTGATCCAGGTAAACTTTTCGAAGGGAAGCAGTTGTGTAAGCAAACTGCAGTATGAATCGCAAATCGCCAAAAATGTAAAGGCAAGGCAGCATGATGTAAGAAGTGGCAATGCAAGAGTGGATGCAAGAGTGGTAGTTGTATGTAGGGTCCGTTCAACAATACTGTTCAATTGAGGTGCATTCGGAGGTGAATAGTAATGCCGAATACCAAATTGAGCACAAAGGATTTGCAGAGCTTGTGAATGGAAAACTGCGTCGTTATCACTGTGTAAGGATTTAATCGGATTTCCAAGTTCAGTTGTGCGTTGGCGAATAAAAAGTTCAAAGGATGGAAGAATTTCGTCCTTGGAACGTAAAACTACACAAAAACACGGCGAGAGTAGCCATCGACGTGGTAATATGTGTATTTTACGTTAGGTAAAAAAAGGGGGTCCTATGGCCCAGAAAGGTCAAAGTGGATTAAATTCAAAGATGCACGTGTCCGGACAGGATGAAAAGACTTGTCGAAAGAAAGTTTTGTGGACTTCATCTGGAACCAAGTATCGCAATGGAGCAGACGACCTGGGAGCACCTTCAAATCGCGTAACAACTGATGACGCAAAATACACGTCATAACTGGTTCACTGATATGACCAAGACGATTGTGGAAAAGAGTCCTAGGAATCTGGCTACCCTGTTTGAAACGAGAACGTGGTAACATTTTTGCAGGTAACGAAGCATGTGATGGTGCAGAATTGGGTGTTACGTTGGACTCTGCAGCATGAACGATGGGAGAAACAGGCCGTCGAAAAGACTTGAGCAATTTCTGACCAGGGCCAACTGTCCTTACATCCAAAATATACGTACCATCGTCTTGGAAATGACCAAACAGCCCTAATTCGTCCTCTTTATTGGGTAATCGCATGAAAGAATCAGCTTGAAAAATGCGAAGACCCTTACGTTCAAGCTGTGGCTTTGAAAGCAAATTGGTCGCTGCATCGGGGACGTAGAGAGCATCTTTAATGGTGCAGCTGTGCCGTATGTCCATACAAAATAATGTGACCACGATGAGTTGCTTTCATTGTATGATCAATACCAGCTAAAGCTATGGTGACATCGACTTTGACCGGGTCATAAAGCCATTCCAGGTGGCACGATACGTGACAGCTGCTTCCAGAGTCCGCTAAACAAGAATCCCTGACAGGGTTACGTGCGTTCACACCAGAAATTGCGGCATACGTAACAGGAGAGATTTCGGCCAAAGGAAGAAGAAAATAAGAATGAAAAAGTACGATAACTAACATGAGACCCATCATCAGAGTCAAGTGAGTCATCAGGCCTAGTCAGGATCATCAGGAGGAACACAAGCATCGGGCATAGGCTGGACCATGTGACTTTGTGTCATGCAGTTCGAATGTGTAGACCGACGTGCAGAGCCACGTTGCCATTTCTGCGTCGCCGTTCTTGTAGTAAGAGATTCCTCATAACGCTTCTTCGCAAAACACTCAGATTCGGAATAATTACGCCGATTACACGATGCACAAATCTGTACACTATGTTGGGTCTGTTGGCGCAGCGATGATCGGCTTCCTTGACCACGATTCTGGTAACGTCTATTCATGCGTTCTGTTGATGGTTGCCTAGTTGAGTTTTGCAGGCCTAATGAAAATTGAGTTGGAATCGGAACTGTACTAGCTAAGCTGGAGCCCAACCTGCTTGTGTCAATGTGTATATTTCATTCATGTATTGCAGTATAGGTCTGTTATCCAATTTAATCCTTGACAATTGCTGCATGTATTCATGTCCCAAACGGGGGTTACGATGTCGAAATCGTTGAGCCAAAGAATCTAAAATCTGTCTGGCTGTGGGAGAGAACAAGTATATCTGAGCATATGAGCTCGACATAGTTTTGGTTAAAAATTTTTTAGCCAGATTATCTGCGCCACGCCACGCTTGGAGTACTGCTGCAGCAGGTCCATTAACCGGTTCAGAAGTTTCAATGGAATGACATATAAATGGTCTGCCCGCAATTGTGCTTGAACACGAGCTAAGCACAGGTGGTAATTGTGATCCGGCAATAATTCAATCCCCATGTAGTGGGTTACGGAAGATCCTTGTGTATCGTCTGGCCACATTGGCTGCATCATATTTCTATACAAAATATCAAGGAAAGCGGTAAAAATGCTATAAAACTTTGTGTAAAAAGTGTAAATGGATGCTTAGAAAACATGGACGGAAATGCCTAACCTTCAATGGCGTCAATCTTCAGTAGGTCGGGCTTAGTTAAGGTTACCTGGTGTGCCGTGGCAATAGACAGGCTTACTATGGGCGCCGCCATCTTGAAGAAAGCCATCTTGATTCTACTTACATCTTCATTGTCGTCCATCCATTCAACCCGTAGGCTACTACATGAAGGAAATCAGGAGCGCAGACCAATAGACGAGGCAAAGGAAACAAACATGACGTATGCGCATTTATCGTCAAGAGCGATCCCACAAAAGCATTTAACGTCAAATTAAATCATTAATCATATTTGGCTTTATATAAATTAAAAAGCGCGCATGCAGCAATTAGAAAGATTCGACGAAAAGATGGTTGGACTCAAGTGAAATATACTACTACTGCGCTGAAGTAGTGACGTTGCTCTTCAACAAACAAAAAAAAACACAGAACAACACTCTTTTAAACTATCTACCCTTGTTCATCAATGTCATCGAATACGATGACGAAATCAAACGAAACAAAACGAAAGTCGATTTCTGCAAAGCATTTCGAGTAGGTTTCAGCAGAACCCTGTCCTGTTCCAGTGACGTTGAGTTTAATTAGCTAATAAGATCTTATGTTTCACAGTGGAGGCCTCCAATTACCAGGAGTAAGTTGTCGAGCAGAAGTCAGTCGGACTAGAATCAACTAATTAGTGAATAACTCGACTCCTTCCTCCTCCTCCCCTCCTCCTCCACGAGTTAGCTCATCAACAAAGGGGTCTGAAACCAGAGCAAGAGATCCAATATCTCACCACCGCTACATCCCCCCCCCCTCCACCCCTTGACTAATTGGGCACCTTGGGATTTCTGCTGTGCCTGTAGTGGCATTGCAGGCTGGAATACACACACTGGAAAGAGAGGGGGGGGATAAATAAATGGAGCATTTTTCATTTTTGTTTCAGATGGAAAGAAAGGAACATTTCATGGTTCCGTTTAGAGGTTTTAAGTATTCTGTCTCATTAAGTTATGGTAAAGATCACTTTACTACAAATTACCGTGTAAAAATGGAATCATGAAAATTTCCTTCTATCTGAAATAAAATTGAAAAATGTTCCATTTCTTTATGTGCTCCCGGCCCCCCCACTCCC
>JAQIUZ010000153.1:0-10861 GCA_034697205.1 Lithobius forficatus | reverse complement strand
GAAAATTTCGAGTTTTATGGGAAGGGACTTGATTGATAAATTAGCTTTCCCGAAGTTTTCTGTACAAATAACTTTGTTTCCTGTGAAATTAACGGTTGATTTTTTTTTATTTTCTGAATATCTTTTGTAATTAATATTGACCATTTCATGTTTGCTTTTCTAGGCCCAGTACAAAAGCGCTGTCGCTGAGGCCGAACTAGCCAAAATCAAGTCTAGAGTAAGTTAATTGCCATGTTAAAGCGAGCTTCGGAGTAAAAACAACTTACATAAAGGAGCCTTAATATAACACAGCACCGTATGCGTTCAGATGATTTTTTTGGTAGATATTTATTTGTGCTCGTCTTCAAACGTATAATGTGTTGAGCACTGTCATGCAAATTTTCAGCTTGAACTTAATCTTAATCTGCACTTAATTATTTATTTTGACTTTTCTCTAGTTGGTGGTGCTTGAAAACATGAGCTCAACCAAGGAGGAGTGTGAGCGACGTCTAGAGGACACGTCGCGTCGGTTGGAGGAGGTGGAACGGACTCTGGACCACGTGCGCAAGGAGGTGTTGACCTACCAGGACATGCTGGAGGAGTCGCAGGGCCAGTACATGGCTTTGGAGAAGAAATACGCCAAAGCCAAGCGCCTTATACGGGAGTACCAGTCTCGTGAACAGGAGCTGAATCAATGTGACGAACAACTGCAAGAGAGGGAACAAGAATACAATACCCTCATCAAAGCTCTCAAGGACAGGGTGAGTGGGTGGCATGAAAATGGTGGCTCCGAGTGGTACAAACCGAACTGAGAGGAGCTTACGGCGGTATTTCCATTGGAGTTGGGGAATAAACTTAAGCTGTCTTACTGCCTAATAAATCGTTAACAGCTATCGTGCAACTGCCACATCTGAGAAGTTTATTCAGTTCAAGCTTTATAAGTTAACTAAACAAATTACATCACTGTAAATCACGGTAGATAAAGTAGTTTGCCATTAATATCTACTATGTTTTGTCCCTCCATTAATATCTACTATGTTTTGTCCTTGTAACATAACATTGTCATACAGATATTCGTAGGCTATACCAATTCCACATTTCGCAATGACTGATTCAGTACCGATACTGATGCTTGTGGTACCAGCTGGACCGATACCAAATTCCTGTTCCAAAAACGCCTGATCACGTTGAAAGGGTTGGGTCAACCTAGAAGCATTCTATTAGTGTTCGTAAATTTAACTCGGTGAACCAAGCCTGCATTGCAATGCAGCAGGTGCCACGGAAATCCCTTTCTAATAATGCTGGTCAGATTTGGGTTGCACTGGCTTACACTCCTTGCATCTGAAAATAAAGCTCAGCCGATGGCCGTTGCAACCTGGGATCCATTTCACGCATTTCTATTGAATGACAAACTTGTCTTGATGTATAAAGCTCTTAAATCTTTATGGTTGAACAAGTTGATTATAAAACACTTCATTCGTGAGGTGTGGGAATCGAACCAGCAGATGTGTGAACACTTCTTTTCAATAATGTCCGATCATAATAAGTACGAAAAGCACAAAATTCACTATCCCATTATTCACGTTTTCGGAGAATGAAGTTTTCAAATTGTTTTCACTGTGTTTAACAATTAATCCCAGTAATCGAAAAATAAAATTAAATGTGCTTTTCTGTGAAAACACTATTGGAATATGTTAATAGTTGTCTTGAAAAAAATTATGTTCCATCATTTGGCCAGGAATCGAACCTGGATCCCTGGATTTGGGGCCGATATCAGTTTGTCTGTTCGGTTTCCTTTATATTTCAGTGCCAAAATCTCGAGGCTTCGGTTTCGGTTTTTGCTCTTCTAAAGATATACAAAACTTTTCATTCAAGTACCTTATTATGTTACTTTAATTTGTGCTTAGTTTAACCCCATGTTGTTTAATCTTGCATGTGCAAAACTTAAATAGTTGACATAAATTCATCTAATTCTAAATTCTAACCAAAAAAAATTCTACTTTCAAAACCGAATGAAAACCGACCCAAACGATTACACAGTTTCAGTTTCCGGTCACACAAAAACAGAAACTGTCAGTTCGGTAATAGAAACCGACCCATTCCTAATAGTGGATGACAAGAAATTACCTGTAAATGAGGTTCTAAGAAGGGATCCAAAAAGGACCATGCAGTAGCTTGGACAACCACGACAATACACATAATAGCAACTGTGGGCAGCCGAAGTAACTGTGTGATAGATCCTGACTTGACGTTAACATTGGAAACTGAAACAAAATGCAAATTTTACCTCTCAGCTGCTGTGTTATTCCAGCTTTATCAAAATTATATTCCCTGTATAAGACAAAGCATCATGATCACTTGAATCGTTGCTTTACCACAACTTCCTAGACACACAATATAAAAAAGGATAGTGAAGTAAACACGGAGCGTTATAGCTACAGTCGTGATTAACTATAAAATTTGTGGTGTTTATACAAAATGCCACAAAACACAAGTATTAACTGTCAATAACAATGAAACACGCACAATGTGAAAATTAGGTTAAGTACTTGCATTAATTTCCATCTCCAACACATTAACTAATTTCAACATTTTTCTACTGTGATAGCAATTTAACTTTCTAGAATGACAACTAAATTGAAAAAAATGTTATACTGTAACAGTCATAAAGTTTACCAATTAGTTCCACTTGCTCTAATTTTTGTCTTGTCTCACATGCCCCGCAAAAAATTGTAATAAATAGCCAAATAGTTTTCTCCTTAAGAGGAGTTTACTTTGTGCTTTATTATATATATGTTTGGGAGAAGATTTTTACCTATTCCTTACAGCACTCACTTCTCCTATTTAACTGAAATTACATTCATTCTAACAAGAAGATTTGTCTTTTACTTACTGTGTTGTGCTGGAAGAAAGTACATATTTAGAGGGACCATCAGGATCATGAAGCCACCCAGCATAAAAAAAGGGAGTTTGTAACCTTGCAACTAAAAATAGACAAAAAGTTGAAAAATGTTACAACATTAAAGGTTTTTCTATCTCAAGCATGATGTAAAAAGGCAAAGGTAATTAATGAGATGGCAAACAAAAAGCATAAAAAGTCATGTTGTAGCAATAGTATAGAGGAAGTAGTGAGAACGCCCAAACACATATGGAGTAACGAACACAGTAAAGTTATAGTATTATGCATCAGGTAAGATACGAGAGTGGCAGCAGACGTCAAAATTAACGAGTTCGTCACAAACGGTACTGTAATGGGAGGTTAAATTTGGCTCAGCCTACAGCCTATCTTATTAGTCCTTCACCCAACTCTTTCAATAAATGAATTGAACAGAAGCAGGCAAAAGTGGATAGCTGGGGTACAGTTTGGACCTGTAGGGACCTGCATATCGACATGCTCGAGAGAACAACAATGGTTCCTCCTACTTGTATCAGATGGATACAATTTAAGCTCATTTTTTTACACAAAGGTGATTTCATTGGCTACTTCTGATTGATCAATGATCATGCCATGTACGCTGCACTGCTAAACACAGCATGTTGATAGATTTGGCTGTGATCTTAACTCTCCTCCCTACTATCCAACTCTATTATAATGGAGGTAAAATAAAAGTCGCAACGCATTCATAAAGCTGTCTCATAATAGCAAAATTTATGCAGAAATTTCTCAAATTAGCCTTTTTGGGTGGATGATAGAAATGGTGTTTTTTTTTGAGGGAATGCGAAAATATGCCATATAAGCAAAGGGAGTCCTCATTACTGATATTCTGGTCGTTAAAAGCATAATGATCTGTATGAAACATAATAGGCCTAACAGAAGTGAACTTACTAACATTTTTCTTGCAGGTCTTGCTTACTTGAAGATAGAAGTAGTCTACAACTGGAGTGTTGACCGTGGTGCTTTAGAAGAATAACGTGAGAGACATTAGAAGCTCAACTGACTGCGCTGGAGATGAAACAAATTGAGTAGTGAATTATAAAAAGGCTGATTTTTTTTTTAACTGAGATTTGAGATAGACAGCTCGCACACTTTACAGCAAGTTCTTTTAAATAAGTTTTAAAGCAAGTTCTCTTTCTGGGACCACAAACTGCATTACTTTAAAAGGGGCGATTCCTGCAAATACTTGTTAAGGTTTCCTGAATGAAATAGCGTGAATGGAATGGACACAAACTTCAAAAATCCACCTACGCTTGTCTTCATCAAAATGTTAATATACTTGTAGCCAGGTATATACTTAAAAATACAGATGGCTAATCACACCGCAGGTGAACTTTTCACATCTACAGGGTGCGAGTATGCTTGACCGGCAGGAAGGCCGAATTCACAGCACATATATCGAACTCACACTGGCAAGAGATCTTTCAGATGTACGGAGTGTAGGCATACTTCCAGCACTAAAAGCAACTTAACTTGTCACATGCAAAGTCCCTCTGGATAGGAACTTTTCAGCTGTACTGAATGCGATTATGCTTCCAGTACAAAAAGCAGCTAAACTGCATCTGCAAACGCACACAGGAGAGAAACCTTTCAAATGTACAGAATGTGCTTACACTTCCAGAGTTAAAGACCACTTAACAAGCCACATGCGAATTCACACCGGACAGAGACCTTTCAGCTGTACAGAATGTAAATATGCTTCCAGTACAAAAAGCAGCTTAACTGTGCACATGCGTACCCATACAGGGAAGAAACCTTTTCAATGTACAGAATGTGAGTATACTTCCAGCGATAAAGGCAACTTAAAACGTCACATACGAAGTCACGCCGGAGAGAGACTTTTCAGCTGTACTGAATGTGAATACGCTTCCAGTACAAAAAGCAGTTTACTTATGCACCTGCGAACTCATACAGGAGAAAAACCTTTCCAATGTACAGAGTGTGAGTATGCTACCAGTACAAAAAGCAGCTTAACTAGGCACCTGCGAACTCACACTGGAGAGAAACCTTTCAAATGCACAGAATGTGAGTATACTTCCAGCGATAAAGGCAACTTAAAACGTCACATACAAAACCACACCGGACAGAAACCTTTCAGCTGTACTGAATGTGAATATGCTTCCAGCAGAAAAAGCAGCTTAACTGTGCACCTGCGAACTCATACAGGAGAGAAACCTTTCAGATGTACGGAGTGTGAATTTGCTACCAAACAGATAACCCATTTACAAGTGCACAAGCGTACCCATACGGGAGAAAAACCTTTCAGATGTACGGAGTGTGAGTTTGCTTTCAGCCAGTTAACTCATTTAAACGTGCACATGCGCACTCATACGGGAGAAAAACCCTTCAGATGTACGGAGTGCGGTTATGCTTCCAGTCGGAAAGGCCTATTAAAAGTACACATGCGTACCCATACGGGAGAAAAACCCTTTAGATGTACAGAGTGCGAGCATGCTTCAAGTACGAAAAAAGACTTAACTTTGCACCTGCGCACTCACACAGGAGAGAAACCTTTCCGTTGTCCAGAGTGTGGGTATGCTTCCAGCAATATAAGCAATTTAAAAGTACACATGCGTACCCATACGGGAGAGAGACCTTTCCGATGTACGGACTGTGACTATGCTTCCAGTAATAAAAGTGCGTTAATGGTGCACCTGCGAACTCATACAGGAGAGAAACCTTTCCAATGTACAGAGTGTGAGTATGCTTCCGGCAATATAACCGTTTTGAAAGTGCACATGCGTACCCATACAGGAGAGAAACCTTTCAGATGTACGGAGTGTGAATTTGCTTCCGCACAGATAACCCCATTAAAAGTGCACAAGCGTACCCATACGGGAGAAAAACCTTTCAGATGTACGGAGTGTGAGTATACCTGTAGCCAGAAAATCCAAATAAAAGGGCATATGATGCGTAAACATACAGGAGAAAAACCTTTCAGGTGTACACAGTGTGCGTTTGCTTCAAGTTCAAAATACGACTTAACTACGCATCTGCGCATTCATACAGAAGAGAGACCCTTCCGATGTTTAGTGTGTCAGTTTGCTTTCAGAAGGAAAGGTGACCTAACAAAGCATGTGCGAATTCACACCAGACAGTAACCTTTTCACATGTAAGGAGTGTAAGTTTGCTTCCAGTCATAGACGTTCCTTAACCGTGCACATGAAAAATCATACGCGAGAAAGAACTTTTAGTTGCTAGTATGCTTCTAGCACAAAAAGCTAATAATAGACCACCTATGAACTCAAAGAGGTAAAAATTATTTCAGTTGTATGCAGTGCAAGTCCACTTCCAGAAAAAAAAAGTGAAACTTGACGGTACACATGTGATCCCGTGCATGCTAGAAACCTGTTAGTTTTACTGAACGCTAATATGCTTCCAGCAACTTTACTGCACACCTGCAAAATAATACGGGAGAGAAACCTTTCGTAAGAAAAATGAGAGTTCCTAACAGCACACCTCTTATAAATCCCCGTAAGGTGGAATTGTGTGCTGAAGAGTTGCACACTTAGTTGTTGTAATAATCAATGTGAATCTGTTGGTTAATTCTTGTATTAACTAATTGTGTTTTAATCCATTTATGTTTATTTCTAGTTTATTAATTTCACAATGGTATCTGTAGTATTTCCGTTTTAATAAGTGTATCAGGTTTTCTTGGTTGTGGCTGTTGCGGTTTTCTGCCACCGCTGCCTCATGGGCGCTGTAGGTTGGTGTGGCCGCTGGTGATGGTGTCAAGTAAAGATATGGTCGTACACAATGGCTTTGCTGCACAATGATTTATTTATACAGTACCACTGCATTTAATTCTACAGGTTATGGGACCAGGCATTCATAACATCCAGGCAAGTGTGGTGAATAATTCAGTGTGGTGTTGACTTTTATTTACTTGACTGAAAGAAAAATTTCGGACCAGACATTTTTTAAGCCTACAACCGCATTGGTAAAAGTGCGATCAAGATGGCGGCTGCTCAAAAGGTTGTCGTAGAGAAGTTAAACAATAGCAATTACCAGACATGGTGTTTTAAGGTGGAGTTGCTGTTGATAAAAGACAATGTTTGGGACACAGTGATTGATCCACAGCCGAATCCAGTTACATCGGAGTGGAGGAAGAAAGATGGAAAAGCACGTGCTATCATCGGTTTATTGGTAGAAGACGGACAGCTATCCCATATCAGAAACCAAACTACTGCCAAACAAATATGGGATACTCTTGCTGCTTATCATCAGAAGGCCTCTCTATCAACTAAAGTGTTTTTGCTAAAGAAAATTTGTTCATCAAAGTTTAAAGAAGGTGATGACATGGAGAAACACTTAAATGAGATGCAGGATAATATAGATCGTTTGTCAGCTCTGGGTTTTGTTCTACCTGAAGAGATGATCGTCGCCATTAATTTATGCAGTCTACCAGAAAGTTATGGGACTTTGATTGTCGCGTTGGAGGCAAGACCCGAAAGTGATTTAACACAACAGCTTGTAAAGACTAAGTTAGTAGAAGAATACAAACGACGAATTGAAAGTGGTCTCTCACAAGGTGAAGAAACTGAAAAAGTGTTAAAAGTGCAACATGGTAACCGTCCTAGTGCAAAGTTCAATGATGCTGTAACAAAGCGTGCATGTTTTTTCTGCAAAAAGTTAGGTCACGAAAAGAAACAGTGTTATAAATTTCTGGAATGGAAGAAAAAGAATCCACATAAGGTAAATAAAGTAGATTCAGACACTAACAATGATGAAGACAACGAACCAACTTCCGGAAGTGCTAAAGTGTGTTTCATGGCAGGTAGTACAATTCAACGTAACAATTGGTACGTTGATTCAGGTGCTTCGTCACATATGACTTGTTGCAAAGAATTTTTTACTACTCTAGATGAGAACTATTGTGAAACTGTGAATCTGGCTAACGGAGATAAAGTGGATGTTAAAGGAAAGGATGAGGGAGAACTTACATGTTTTGATGAAAGCGGTAAAAGTACAATCGTAACAGTGAAAGAAGTATTGTATGTACCGCAGTTGGATGGTAGTCTTTTATCGGTAAACAAGCTCGACAAGAAGGGTTTTAAGATAAGTTTCGAGAACGGTATTTGTAGCATTGGTCTTAAGGGCATTGTGATTGCATGCATTCCACAAAAGGGGAACTTGTACATTATGAAAAATGAACCTATGGCATTAAAAGTTACAGCTCCATCTAAGGGCTGCATCCACCTGTGGCATAGTCGAATGGGACATCGTGACCCATTGGCTATAAAGAAGCTTGTTGATAAAGAACTCGCATCAGGGATCGATATTACAAACTGCAGTGAATCTACGTGTTGTACAAGTTGCATTGAAGGGAAAATGACTCGTCTTCCTTTCCCCAAATCACAAAGTGTGTCTACAGAGCCATTACAGCTAATCCATTCAGATGTATGTGGCCCAATATCGCCTATCACTCCAGGAGGCAATCAATATGTGCTGACTTTGATAGACGACTATAGCAAATACACAGAAATATTTCTCATGAAACAAAAATCTGAAGTGTGTGCCAATGTCAAGATTTACGCAGAGAAGGTAAAGAATATTTTCAACAGAAACATTAAGGTCTTACGTTCTGATCGCGGTGGCGAATTTACCAGCGGAGAATTACGCACGTTTCTTCGCAGTAATGGTATAAGGTATGAAACTTCTGCTCCCTACACACCCGAACAGAATGGTACAGCTGAACGTAAGAACAGGAGTCTAGTGGAAATGACTCGGTGCATATTGGCTGAGTCAAAATTACAGAAGAAATTTTGGGGCGAGGCAATTTCAAGTGCAAACTATCTACAGAACCGCCTCCCATCTTCAGCTATAAATGCAACACCGTATGAACTGTGGAACGGTGTGAAACCGAACCTTTCTCACATCAAAGTATTTGGGTGTATTGGTTTTGTCCACGTTCCAAAACAACAACGAAAGAAGTTGGACGACAAGGCAATCAAATTGCGTTTTGTTGGCTACGAGCCCGGTAGCAAGGCATACAGATTTTTAAATACAAATGACTGTAATGTCACAATAAGTAGAGATGTTCGGTTCTGCGAAGAGGACCCACATTCTAAAGAAGCTGTAAAGCAACAAACAGTGAATTCCGATTCACATCAAGATTCAGATGCCACAGTTGAACTTTCTGAGGAAGAAATCGATTCTCAAGTTTGGGATGACAACGTTATGGAGGGTGCTTGCGCTGCTCCAGAAATTAGAACATCCCAACGCTCTACTAAAGGAAAAGCGCCAACTCGTCTCATTGAAGTGTTAAATGCGGCACAAGAAACTAAAATCAAGGAACCCCAAAACGTGACTGAAGCACTGGCATCCGAACAAGGTCAGGAATGGGAGAAAGCTATGAAGGAGGAAATTAGCAATATGAAGGATCTACATACCTGGACACTTGTTGATAAGCCACCTGGGACACATGTCGTCGGTTCTAGATGGGTGTTCAAATGTAAACATGATGCAACTGGCAAGTTTACTAAATTCAAGGCACGTCTGGTAGCCCAAGGTTTTGTGCAGAAACAAGGACGTGACTATGAAGAAAGTTTTGCTCCTGTGGTGAAACAAGCAACTTTAAAAACTGTGCTTACTATTGCAGGACAACGTAACATGACGGTTAGTCATTATGATGTTCAATCTGCATTCTTACACGGCAAACTACAAGATGTAGTCTATATGAAACAACCGGAACATTTTCATGAAGGTACGGATGATATGGTATGCTTGCTACATAACGCTGTTTACGGTCTAAAGCAAGCAGCACGTACCTGGAACCAGAAAATAAACAAGTGTCTACTTAAGAATGGTTTCACAAGGTCTACTGCGGACCCATGTTTTTATGTTAAGATTATTAAAGCACTTCTATTTCTGGTTCTACTGCACGTTGACGACATTATTACTGCAACGGATGACTCCTCGCTTAGTGTTCAATTTGAGGAGGCCATGAATAAAGAATTCAAGATGCTACCACTTGGAGACTTAACAAATTACTTGGGAATGAAGTTCACCAGAGATGAAGACGGGTATTTTTCAATATCTCTACCAGGATATATTGAAGCTAAACTTGAAGAAATGGGACTTTCTCAGGCTAAAGCTTCCATCGTCCCCATTAACACTGGATATCACCGCATGGGGGAGGATGGTGAACCATTTGCCAATGTTGACCGTTATCGAAGTGCAATTGGTTCATTGATGTACCTTTCGGTAAATGCACGGCCTGACATTGCCATTAGTACATCTATTCTGGCTCGCAAAGTCAGCAACCCACTTATGCAGGACTGGGTTGAAGTACAGCGTGTCTTTCGGTATCTTAAGGCAACACGTGATAAGAAATTAGTACTTCGATCTAACCACAAGACTGAATTGGCTATTGTTGGTTATGCTGATGCTGACTGGGGCGCCGATCATTCTGACCGCAAATCTAACACCGGTTACGTGTTTCAACTCTCTGGGAGCACAGTGAGCTGGTGCAGCAAGAAACAGTGCACTGTGGCTTTATCGACAACAGAGGCTGAGCTGATGGCGGTGACTTGTGCTTTCCAGGAGGCAATTTGGCTAGAACGACTGATTGCAGATATGCAACTCAAACTTGCAGTTCCCACTACAATTTTTGAGGACAACCAGAGTTGCATCCAGATGCTCAAGACAGAACGAACAAATCAGCGCACCAAGCATATTGACATACGTTATGTGTTTATCCGTGATCTGATCGAATCTGGTGCAATGCAAGTGAAATACTGTTCCAGTGATCAGATGTTGGCGGACATTTTAACCAAACCATTGGACGGAACCAAAGTGCATAAGTTTGCAGTTCTTACGGGAATTGTTTAATAATATTTTTTTTTTACAGATTAACATTGAGGGAGGATGTTGTAATAATCAATGTGAATCTGTTGGTTAATTCTTGTATTAACTAATTGTGTTTTAATCCATTTATGTTTATTT
>JAQIUZ010000152.1:0-10892 GCA_034697205.1 Lithobius forficatus | reverse complement strand
CAGTTGGACAGACACCGGCTTAAGCTCTAAATCGGAGAAAAATTCGTGGTACCAACTGGGTGGAAAGATGGATGCTTCACACCCAGAATCTACTTCCAACTCTTTCTCAATCTCATTTAGGCCTAATTTAATCATCCACTTAGTCTGCTTAATAGAATTGATTTCCAAAGTTGTAGAGGTAATTCGTGTAGTCTTATGATGGTGGTTGAGGCCATGCTCAGATGTTAAGGAGCGACACGGAGACGCAACTGTCCTTTAGCAGCTCTTTATTACGTCTCTCTGAATTGGCGCGCTTAGGATGCGCGCTCAGCGAGGAGTGCGATCCTAGCGGCCTCTACAACCACCCCCCCCTGAGAATGAATTGCCTCCTGGCAATCACATCAAAGGGGTGCATCAAATTCGTATTCTATTACAGTCTGTCATTTTACAATTCGGTACAAAATTTCTTAATGTCCAATATTTTCTAGCAATAAGTTTCTAAATTCAAAGTTTACAATGTCACAAAATATTTCATGCAGATTAATACCATTTTAGAAAGCAATTTAGTCAGAAAAATTTCTTCAAGTTTGCAATCACCTAAATCCTTTCGCTGTTCTTAAAATCATCATACATTTCTTATTTCCTTTCCCACCAAAATTTGAAACTTTAACAGTAGAGTTGGTGCTGTTGCTTTAAGCATGCATTAATTTCCATAATCTAAAGTCTAATTTCAAAAGTTTGGTACATCAGTCAACTAGTACAATCTACGGGTACCCTTCGTTCGTAAATTCATTTCATCGCAGTAAAGTGTTAAAAGTTTACATTCAAAAGTTTTCTAATGAACAATAATTTCTAAAACTTGTCGAAATCGTGGAAAAATGTAAATAAGTCTAGTTCGCATTCTTACAATTCTTCTACATTCCTAGATTCCTTCTTTTCTGTTAAGTAAAACATTCGTAAAATCAAGTATACAAAGGTAATTCATTCCCACTAAGTTAGATCACTTCTAAATGTGCAGACAATGTGCCTGTTGCGGCTAGTCATTACAAATTACGAAGCATCGTCTAATCCTTAGTCAACAAAGCTACTTTCCTTCAATCTTAGTTTCTTTTCCTTCGCAATGTTCGTAGTTTACATTTAATTCAACGTTCCGTACAGCTTCATCGTTCAAATTTCCAGAAAATCCATTTCCAAAACCAGTTTAAATTCAGAACTACAAGATGTCTTTTTGCCATGTTTTACAATTTTTTTTTCTTTTGTTTTTTACATAACTACTCCTACGCGGCACTTCGCCTTTTGCATAGTACTACATTCAATTCGGGGGGTGCGAGGGGAGGGGGAAAAGGGATGGCATGCAACAAGAAGAGAAAAGACCGCGAGGCCAAAGGCACTTTTCGCAGGCAAAAAGAAAGCAAGTCTTGTGAAAGGCATACGTTACGTTCACACAGTACACTCAGACACGACCAGTACGAAAGGGAAGACAGGAATCCTAACGCCTACGGGAGAGGTTAGACTTAAAGAGTGCTATGCAAGGGGTGTGCAGTTCACAAGGTCAAATACCGTCTTCGCATGCGCAGCATTCCATCGCCAAAAAATGAGTTCAAGAGGGTACGAGAAAAAAAAACGTGCAATGCCAAAGGGGGTGCAAAGAGATACAGGGGGATGCGGGGAAGTTCAGGAAAGTACAAGAGAGGTTTCTTAAGCCCTAACATGTTCGAAGCTAAATTGGTAAAATTGTTCTAATGCTAAATTAGTAAATCCTAAATTGTTCAAGACTAGGTGCAATTGTTTAAATCCTAAATTGTTAAGGTCTAAGTTCAATTCAATTCCTAAAACTCAAATTCTTCGAAGCGAGAGAAAAAAAAGAATGCAATTGCAAGAACTAAATTAGAAAAGCGCGCAACGATGCAAAAAGAAATAGCAATAAAAAAGAAAGGCTTCACAAAGTTCAAGAATGACGTTTTACACTTTTTCATTTGAGCGTCGGGCAAGTGTAAAAATTTCGATTCAAATTTCTAATGTACAGGTGCAGATCAGTATTTACAAATAAATTAAGCTATTTTACAAGTTCGTTCGGGTTCCTATTTACAAGACACATTCGGGTTCTTTTCAAAATCGCAGGTTCAATGTACAATGACAATTACTATTTACAAGTCAAGTTCGGTAGTTAATTTCAAATTCCAAATGAGAATGTTAATTTCGTTAAGTTTAAAACACAAAACGCACTTCAAAATAGTTACCAATTTCGATATGTTACAAATTTTCTAGACTTAAAAAAATACGGAAATTTTGTCTTACCGTACAAGTTGCAGAAATAAAAATGGCACAAAATAAAGCACAAAACACAAACCGTTACAAAAACGCTCATTGCCTTAGGAAAAATTTTGCAGACAAGCGGCGATGGGGATCGTCCAAATTTGCGGAATCGCATCACGAATTGTAAACCGTCCAGCAATCGTTAGAGGTTCTCCAAAATTGTTCATACCATGATGACAAATGAGAGCAAATGTTCGTTCATGGGAAGGAGTCAACGAAATGCGTCGGGGCCGAAACAGAAAGTTCGCGCTGGGCAAGCGGCCATGATGCACCAAGCCGAAGAGCAACGCCGCGTCCAAGCAGGCGGGAAAGCAACGGTGCAAATTACAAGTTCGTGAAAGGAAAATCCAACGGCAAAGTTGAAATTTGATACCAAACGGGTGCGGGTAGGTCCAAAGGAAAATAAAATCGTTCAAATTCAAATGGGAAAACATCGTAACGGATTCAAATGACATCGAAGTGCGGGAATGGCCTGCGGGAAGTAACGGTCATCATGGGACGGTCGGGCTCGCCAAAATTCAAAAATAATGTGCTTGAAAGGTCAGGTCGTTAATTCCAATTAAAGTTGTCTTTAAATCCTCAGGATTAACCAGTGCTCCAACGACGATGGGCAAGATTACGATGGAGGCTTCGTCTATGTTGGATAGCTCGTGGTTCTTCAATTTCGGTGCGAATTTTTTCAAGTGGGCCAAAAAGTTGTCAAATGTTGTCCGATTTTCGAAATTTTTGTTGTAAATTACGGCGCAGATGTTCTAGATGCTCGAACGGTCCAGGTTCCATCTACCTTCGGGCGCCATGTAGAGGTTTAACGTGTAGGCTTGTGGTGGTAGCGGAGGCCATGCTCAGTTGTAAAGGAGCGACACGGAGACGTGACTGACCTCTTGCAGCTCTTTATTGCGTCTGTCTAATTGGCGCGCTTAGGATGCGCGCTAAGCGAGAAGTGCGATCCTAGCGGCCTCTACAACCAGTCCATTGTAGTGATCGACCGTTGCAGAAAAATACCGATACAGTCCGAAACAGATATTTTACCTTTCAGTCCCATCCGATACCGATACAGCTACACCGATACAGATATACCGATACAGAAGTATCGATTGTTAAATGAAGACCTTAAAGCTTTATTTATTTAGCTAAATTAGCTAACATTACATTGGTTGCGTAAAAGCAAAATTCTACTAAAAATTAAAATTGTCTTTACTAACTGTCTTTTACTAAAATTTAAAATTGCAAAACGATACGTTGAGTGACACGACGTGCTCAATTTTGGCCAAGACACACCACGGTCACGGGGGTAGAGTACCATTGATGCTACCATGCCATGACGTCATGAGATAGCCAAGAGGTATGAGTCGACCTCGCAGGTAAGCATCGTTGCTTGATGTGTTGCAGGATATCAGCTCATGCTTTGCTGGCGGCATTGTGAAAAATATCGGAAAAATAATTCAGATACAGATACCATACAGATGCGAGAAAAATACCGATAATATCGGAAAATACAGATATAGATATTCATATCGGTCAATCACTAGGCCATTGCCCTAAATGTTATTTAGCAACAATGTTTCATAATAGCCCTCAGGCCCCGAAAATGTTTTAATTTTAAAATATCCACTGAAACAGGATTTTAGACAGAAAACATTTTGTGTGGTGGGGGGGCGGTATTAGTTCGCAAAAAAAAATCGGTCAATTCTAAAATGCGTTGCAGAAAGATTGACTGCCTTCTGCTTTGGAGCATTAGATCGACAACCATGAATTATCTGTGTAAGGAGGACTGCCGCACCCAGTAAATTCAGGAAGTACGCCTAATAAAGTTGACATAATGGTAGTAAGAAGGCAAGGTTGTGTGTTTTGTATGTGTTAGCCAAGTTTCTAAAAACTGCTGTTAAGCGCATGGACTTGTATAGGCTAGCCTACTATCACACTTCGTGATTAAACTGCCTCTCCGTTCCTTGGTGTCAATATGAAAAATTACTTAATTTTGCTTTGCCACATTGTGGGTAGGCCTACCATGTTTACAACTTCACTATTTCAAGTTAGGCCTATATCACTTTTAATCGTTTACCTTATTTAGTTGGTTCAGCCATTCCGGATGTACAGGATCCCAAATGAGCAGACTAATTACATATGTAGGCCTGTTGTTGAAAACACTGCCAATCGTCACCAATACTACTTGGCAACTAGCCTATGTTTACAATTCCCCTCAACTTAATTCTACTCATCTATACCCGTTTATTACTAATATTGGTAACTTCCTCTACCGGTGTGATGCTTTTTTTTAAATGTTGGACACTAGGCCGTCTATTTAAAAAAAACATGTATTGTGCAATCTAATTAAAGTTTTTTATTGAATCTTAGTGTTAATCAAGTGTCATTTCATTAATTCACTACAATCCTACCGAAATAAAAATTAGGTAAAACAAGTGTTAAAGCGGCATGCTGCCCCTAAAGTACTCAGCAGTGAAGCATCAGTGACTGCAATGAAATTGCTTTAGGGGCAGCATGCCTCTTTAACACCTGTTTTTCCTAATTTTTGTTTCGGTTATTTTATGTTAGTCCCCCAGTATTTAAAAAGATATATTTGAGTTGGCGTTTTTGACGAGGTCATACCCTTCACTTGAAACTTCAACTGTGTGAAAAGTTTTTTTTAATCTAATTTTGTTGACGAAAAAGTTGGTAGGTAGTAAGTTTAAATGAATGCCATGAAATATTATTCATTTAAATTCTTACTCTCAAAATCATTTACAGTAAGAATTCAATTTACAACTAAGAGATATGTGGTTGTGTAGTTCCAATTTTAACCTCTTCCTGCACATCTAAGATGAAAGCGTACTGCAGGGATTGTTAACGAGGTAAACACAGAATTTCATTTTTTTTGTTTGGGTATCGGCACCGATATCTGCCAGTTCATGCAGCAACGGTGTCGGTATTGGTCATATGGCAAAAAAAGCGGTATTAGTCGACCCCTGTTTACAACATCTGTTAATTAGAGAGCCAGTTGTATTTTGTGAAATCTTCAAAATAGAATGAAATGCAAGTGGTAATTAACAAATTTTCTTATTGAGTTGGTTTACTTAGTGATCTAAATAAACAAATGAAATCACTGGAAATCATAGTAGATAAAGTAGAAAACGAAGCACACATTTCGTCCTGATGAAATGACTTGGATTCGAACCTGCGACAGCCCGAACCCCAGATCATACCATGACCCCTTTACGATCACGGCCGTTGGTCCACTGACGTGCTTCGTTTTCTACTTTATTTACTTAGCGATGACGAATTGTTAAAGAATTTTTAATTTGTATTTGCCGCTACATAAATTTTGATTCATTTCTGCAGGTGTGTGCTACCTTTACATGAAGACTGTCGAAAGGGCGGCCTTCCCTGAGAGGATGTGGGAGAGGGTAAAGCTGTCGCGCAATTTCAACACTGCCATTCAGCAAATTAACGAAAATCTTATCTACTGGCCCGGGTTTATCATTCAGAAATGCAAGCAGCGATTCTTGAAGATCACTCAGTACCTCATTCGGATGAGAAAATTGAAGTTGCGGAGGCAGTAAGTATGCTCTCTCGTCCATTCATTATAGTACTGAAATTCATTCATTCTAGCACTGAAAATCAAACTAAAAATAAAAAGCTATGCATCGTTTTTACAGCAAACTTGTTTGAATTTCTTGTTTTGGTGAGAATGGGCTGAATCTTGTCTACCAGCAGTTGTAGCTTGAAACGTCTGTTGGAAATTTTCACACTTACTGCCATCGGTTGTGCACCATTGTTTTGTATTTCTAAACTAGTGACAAGCTGACAGTATTCAGTATAAGGGTGCATTTACGGAACATGCTGAAAGCGCAAACCACACATGGGTTGTGCTTTCAGCCGTTTTCCCCTTCTGTCGCCCGTCCTATAAATTGGACGGAATGAGATGTTGGAAGAGCTCCATAAATGCACCTTAATCTTGCAAAGAAATAAATTACAAGCTATCGCAGATTAGGTTCTTTTTTTACTATTGGTGTCTTAAATTTTATAAGAGAATGTATAATCATAGAATGCAGCCTATTGCCACATGTAAGAAAGAAGTGTTCGAGTTGCCACATGAAGCAAATCGTAAGCTGTTAGTTGCTTCCATTAATTGACTACTATTGTCTGCATTCTGCTTTTGTTATTGAGCGTGATTAATGGGTGGCAGCCACTAGTTTCCTCTGTTGGGAATAGAATCATTTGTCTGGACTACTTTCGGTTTGCAGTCACGGTCGGTGGTTTTCCTTGGGGTACTCTGGTTTGCTCCTCCCTCTACTGAATTCTCCATCTGTGAAAAAAAACTGCTTGGGTTCAAAATATGAATAAACATCTGTCATCAGGTTACACAAGTTAGATCTAGCTTCAGCTGAGAATATGGACTTCCCCGGAAAACTTCCCCGTAGAAGAATGTGGTTGTGTGGCATTCGGGAAAACTTCTTCATATGGAAAGGAAAGCAGTAATGGTGCACAGATACCACTTTTACCGATTCGATAACTGATTAAAACTGTCCAATTTCTGAAATGTTGCCTAATTCTGATACAGATCCATTCTTTTAAGGTAACTAAAAAATGTGGGTAGGGTGCTTTTTTTCTTTTTTGGGAGGCAAAATTTCACTACAAAACACAAATCATGATTAGTAAAAAAAAGATTCCCTAGTTTACCGATCCGATTCAATACAGTATCGTGTCAGTGCAGCCTTAGAAAGCAGTGCAGATTGCATCTTTGCGTATTAGCAACGAAAAGAAAAATCTTGTGTCGAATTTCCGTCAGTCCAAAATGACGTGTGCAGAGGTTGGGAGGGGCAAATTCCCTGGGAACTGACACGCCCGGCCGGTAGTGATGTGCGAAAATTGAGACCTTGTGATTCGATTTTGATTTTTGTACGACATCAAAAATCGAATCGAACGAATTTTAGGATAGCCTACTGGTAATCGCAAATTTTCGATTTCCGCCAAAAAGAATTGATATTTTGAAGACAAACATAGTTTATTTTCTATGACTACTGCCTTTGACTACGTTTTTCAGCAAAGGTGTTTCAATCTCTACCAAAGTGGTTCTCGAATATATCCTGGGGTTGTGCATTTCCAAAACCAATGCTATTTCTTCTACTTATACTACATGATTGATTAGTTGCAAAAAAAATTACCTATTACTTAAGGATAATCCAATCATCCTGTAAAAAAAAAAGGAAAACCAAACTCGAAATCGAATAAAATTGAAACCGAGAATTTTGTCTCAAAAAGGTTCGAAGTCTAATCAAAGTAATTTTTTTGCTTTCGCATGTGCCTACCGGCCGGCCCACCAAAAAATTGTTCTTGATCAAAATTCTTTTTCTCCTACCTTTCACGAAGCTCGTAAAGAAAAGGGTCTCCAAAAAGTTATTTGCCCCGTGGCCCAGCTGATCTCTGCATGGCTCTGTGTATGTGTTATGTTTGCCTGTTGAATAATATTTGCGAAACTTGTATTTTAGGAAAAAGCTGGTCCCTACTCAGAGGAAAATTGATCGTCGAGAGCGAAGACGAGAAGAAAAGGCTTTAATGGCTGCCAAGCTGGAAACGGCAATTGAAAAGGAATTGCTAGAAAGGCTCAAACAAGGAACGGTAAGAGAAACCAGTAATTGTTGGCACTATTTAGGAAGACTGTGTACCGGCCCACTTTTTTGCTGTGAAAATTGCAGGTACCGATACCGGTACCCTCGAAAGGTTGGGTTTAGAGCTGCTTATTACCAATCAACCATTGGTTTTTAATGCTGGGGTCCCCAACCCACGATCCGCCACCTCGTTTCCAGTTTGGACCTCAATTTTTTTTTTTCAATGCTTTATTGTAAGCGAAATTAGTTCCCTGGCAATCTCTTTTCCGAAACCAGTCTTGTTTTAAACCTAGCCAATTAACGGGGTTACGGTTTGGTGAGAAAGGACTCCATATTTTGGATTTTAAGGATTTTTTTAAGGATTTTTTTTCATTGCAAGGTTTGCAACTAAGCTTTTAATGCTAATTAAGCTTTAAAAAAATATTTTATTCTCCCTAGTAACCCTCCTGTGTAAGGGCCCATTGATGTAAGGCGCTGAAAGCGCAGAGGGCACAGGGGTTGCGCTCTCCAAGTCTTTTCCCTTCAGTTGCCACTGCTAAACATTGGTCCGAATGCGAGGCTGGAAAGCAGTATTTGGTTTGAGCATCATTCGGTAAATGCACCCTAAGCAGCCTCTAAGCATTGCTGGTTACTTTAGCACAGTAGCACTTGACTGGAGTGCAGTGACACATCAGTCCCTGTATTTGTTATTCAGCTTCCGTGTTACATTAATCCCATCCCTCCTTAGGGATAGGTAGGCTGGCTATGACCCATTTTTCTTATGGAAATCGACCCAATCAAATTTGAGGAAAAGACACTGCTAAAGTTCATGACGTATGTGAGTTGCGAGTTGTGTATGTCAAGATATTTGGTACAAATGCTTTCTTTTAAATGGAGTTGGTTAGGTAACTTCAAACTTACTGAGCCATCAAATTATCTTCTGGTATTTTTTCCACGCGGGTACGTTTAAGCAAACTTAGTACGAGATGTAAGGTGTTGTGCAATGTGCTAAGTCATTTATATTTTGTGTGCTTTGATTTTTCCTCATTTCAGTATGGTGATATCTACAATTTCCCTCAAGTTGCGTTTGACAAAGCGATGAACGACGAAGAAGTGGAAAGTGACTTGGATGAAGAGGAAGAAGAACTGGAAAAGGAAATGGAGATGGAAGAAGAAAAGGAGGAAGATGTAAGTACTAGTAGAGTCAGGCCACGCAAAACTGAATTAAATGTTTTAGGCTTCATCCATATAGGAAAAGATCCCGTATTGCCGTTTGATAAGCCTGCTAGCGAGACAATATGTTAGTATTTTACTTACTACCTTTGCAACCAGCAGCAGAGAGAAACACCCAAAATGTCTTTTTAGGCTACCGTAAATGCCCGGTTAGAAGCGCCCCGTACTATTTTACATCGTTGTTACTAACAGAGCCTATTACAAGTGTCCCTTATTATGATCAAATAATTGTTACTCACTCATTCTTGACGTCGATCCGTCAATCATGTGCGTCGCCATTAATAGTTTGTGGATGGTTCCGAGGAACGTGCGGGCACCCACCACTTGTATGTCAAGTCAGTGAAGGCATGTATGAACTGTTAATTGTGACTTTAATTCTACTAACCACACAATGCACTGCTCCTTCTCTTTGGGCATGCCATTTTTTTATGTTAAATAGTGATTGCAGTGCGACACGCTCGCTGGTGGGGAATTGCAGACAATGCTACTAATAAAAACTTTTTGTGTTGATGTATGACGTGGTGAACAGTGGCGGATTTAGCCTGGTGCGGTGGGTGCGGCCGCACCCCCCTTTTCCATCCGGAAAAAAAAAATTTTTTACAAAGTAACAAAATAGACGCAACCTGGTCTGTGCAACGGAGGTAAAGGCTTTTCAGTGCTCTCTTTCCCCGAATTTATTAAAAAAAAAAGAAGTACTTTTATACTTCCTTATTAATAGGTAATAAGGCAGGGCTACCAAAAACAAATAATTAATAAGTAAACTATTGTGCGTAATTCAGGTAAAACGTTGATGCTTTGGCATCAGAATTCTTTAAAGAAAACGTGCTCCCCAGCACTCAGAAAAGCGTAAAACCCCAGAGCTTCCGGGGCTCTGCCCCGGACCCCGCTGGGGGAGCTTACAGCGCTCCCCCACACCCCCTAGCTGTTTAACCTACAGCACCCCCCTTGATTCAATCTTGGATCCGCCACTGGTGGTGAAATCTGTGTATTGATATCTGCATTCGTTAAATTCTTAAGAATTTTTGTGAACAGGAAAATCATTTAAGGGCACCCTGTATTTTAAGTCGTCTAGCAAGATCTCCTCCTCACTGATGCGATTTAGTAGACAGGGTCACTTAGCATGAGTTTATTAAGCAATCGTCTTAAGTATAATTTCTTTTATCTTCTGCAGGATGTAGGCAAAGTGGAATATGTGGCAGCGAGCGATTTTGAAGAAAGTGACCTGTCAGATTTTGAGGTATGTGTTCTTTGGCAGAAATGGTAGCAAAACGTAGAAGCATAGAGGAACATTCCTTTTCTGAAGTTTTGTTTGTAGTCTAAATTTTGCTATAACATTCCTTTGAAGAGTTTGCAAGTGATGTTAGATGACGTTTGGCAAGCTTGCTTCCAGCTGAGTACAACTTCCTTAGGTTTTCATCGGAGTATTGCTGCAAGTGGGGAAGTGCGGACCCGACCCTGGCGTAGAACATTTTTGTGGTATCTGCGACAGTAATTTTCTTTCTGGTTACCTGTACCTGTCTGAGGGAATGGAGTTGACAGTAACTGACAGTCTAATATTTGCAATTACTGTATTTACGCAGATCTAAGATACACTTAATTTTGAATAAATACTTGTCGTATAGTTGGGTTGGGTAAGGATGGGCGATATTTCGGTATTGCACGGTATATGTTTCAGCCGATATTGGTATCGTCAGGTTTACCAAACAAAACCGTATATCGTTTGAACGATAATATTGCCAATATCGTGTTCACGAAATTGAAACCGTTTAATTAAAAAAA
>JAQIUZ010000151.1:0-10907 GCA_034697205.1 Lithobius forficatus | reverse complement strand
AAAATGTGACGGACTTGGGACCGTTTGAGGGTCTCCTCTTTATTTATGTTTTAGGTCACGTGACTCGAAACGTAACTTAAAGAGGAGACCCTCAAACGGTCCCAAGTCATTATGTTGTGGTTCAGTTGTGGGAAAAAAGTGGAAGAGGAGTGGATGCGATCCATATAGAGGGGAACCTCAAACGGGTTTGCTTGACATTTTCCAAAGACTTTGTGGAAAAAAGGGGGGATTGAGACATAATAACTCATTCGAAAACACTATAAAAACATACATTTATTAAGACTTAGTCAACTAGTTACACTTTATTCGCTTGGTGTCATTTTCCAAATGCGCTCGAGCCCGCTTTCGGGTCGTTTTCGTTTGCTGTTTGCTCGAGGATTCGCACATTTTGTTATTTAGGTCCACAAATTCGGGGTGTACTGGGCGTTGAACGGCGCGTAATTCTGACTGTACTCGCGCCACCGCGTCCTCCCGAAGCACATCCACTTGTTGGGCACCAGAAACGGAGACCCTCTTGGTAGCCCTAGTCCACGTTTTCGAGCGCACGGGGCGTCGGAATACTCTAACGTCTCCGTCACGGTTCAAAAGTAAAATACAAGAGTCGCACTCGTTGTTGTAGGCAACGGTATCGTCGTTCACGACGCAAAAGTTCAAGAAACGGTCCCTTTCCACTACAAACTCGTCAGTCTCAAAATGTATCGAAGGAAAGCGTTCGTCTAGTCTTTTTAGCAGGTACCTGCTACACCCGGTCAACTCATTCATTTTTGCGAGGTATTTTCGTTCCGCGAAATGTTGTCTGCGTAGAGGCACGCTCACGAGTTCCCTTATTGGTCGAACAAAGCCGTATTCAAAGTCTTGGTGCTCGCCCATGTATTTCAAAACTCGGAGTACAGTTCTGAAGCCAGATTTCAAAATCAACACCAATCGACCGTCCCTCAAAACGTCCGCTCCGCTCATCCTGTATCCATAAATTTCCACCACGTTAGACGGTTCGTAGGGTTCGGTAACGTCGCACGTTCCCACTCTTATCGTCGTCGGCACTATGGTCCGGTCCACCTTCAGGGTCCACAGCGTCGTGGTCCCGTGCCATCTTACCCGGTCAACGTTCCTACGAAACATCGTCTCTTCTCCTCCTTCGATCGAGACGAAAGTGTAGTCGGGGCTGGGTCCCACGATAAATCGGCTTCCGTCCTCGTTGAATGACTTGTCGGGGATATCCTCCGCGGTTCGGTAGCTGTGAACCATCTGTCCGTCGACCGTCCAAATTTCGATGGCGCCCTCTTGCGGGAACCAAGCGGCAAACTTTTCCCCATTCGGAGCCAGGGTCGCGGAGGCGACTCGTCGCCCGACGGAGAAGCCGCCGCTCGGGCGCGACGGAAACTTTTCGTAATCGTCTAAAAGTTTAAGATTCCACGACGGCGGTTGGCCGTACAGCGACAGCTGGCGTTTGCAAAAACTCCGAACCACGGCCCGCCACTTCTTGCACACACCAGCAGCGGCGGCAACATCCGCGGCCGGCAATAAACGAAAAACGTTCAGCAGACACTCGTCCGGTATCACTCTCCACCAG
The DNA here is from genome assembly GCA_034697205.1 of Lithobius forficatus. Lineage (NCBI taxonomy): Eukaryota > Metazoa > Arthropoda > Chilopoda > Lithobiomorpha > Lithobiidae > Lithobius > Lithobius forficatus. The sequence goes on along the minus strand of JAQIUZ010000151.1, from coordinate 9,337 downwards.
CGCATCGTGATTGTGCCGAGGGAGGCTGGCGGCGAGCCACTTTTAAGGCTGATGAGATGGACTTTGTACCACAGCGACGATAAGGTTCGTGACGATAGACTTTGTACCGCGAGGGCCGTCGATACACGCCCACCTCGCCGTCGGGCCGCGATAACAAAATGGTAGACTCGCACTCTTCCTTGAATCCGACGACGACGGCATCGTCAACGGCGCTAAAGCCGGCGAAAAGGATGCCTCTCTGCACGGCGAACTGATCGGTCTCGAAGTATTTGTATTTGCAGGCGTCCAACTTGTACATGGCAAACCGGCTCTTCCGGGCCAGCTCTCCGGTCTTTAGAAGGTACGCTCGTTCTTCCAGAGTGGGAACAGCGGCCGCAATTTCCTCCACGGGACGAACGCAACCGTACTCGTAGACTTCGTGGCCTCGCAGGTCGTACCGCACCAATCGAATCGCCCGTTTGTTGTTGCCAGCTTCGAGGAACAGGGCCAACCGCCCGTCCTCCTTTAAAACGTCCCATCCCCTTAAACGATACCCGTAAATTTCCATCGCCGCGCTAGTCGCATTCGTCCCGAGCACGTTCCATTTCCCCACTAGCACCGAGGGCTCCGCTCCGTCGTAATCCATCTTCACGGTCCACAAGGTCGCGTTCGTGCGCCACCTCAGCGTGTCGACGGTACTGATCCACTTTCTTTTCGTCTCTTTACCATCGAGCACGACGACGTCGTGTCCGGGAATGGCTTCCAACAACAGTCTTTTCCCGTCGCCGTTGAACGCGGGGTTGTTCCAATTAAAGTACGGGTGGCTGCGCACCAGCGACCCGGAGGCGATGTCCCAAACCTCCAACACGTTTTCGTTCTGGAACCAGGCAGCAAATTTTTCGCCGTTCGGAGATACGTTCACTTTGGTCGCCTGTCTTCCCACGGGCACGCTTCCGCAGTAACGAGAGGGAAACTTTTCAAAATTCTCCAACAGTTCCAGGTCCCGGACTTCCGGCTGTCCGTAGATCCCCAACTGACGCCTGCAGAAGCGATCGGCGGCGGCCCTCCACGTCGCGCACACGGCCGCGGCAGCGGCAATGTCTTTGGCGGGCAGAAATGCGAAAATACCCGCCAAGATGCCGCGACTCAGCTGGTTCCACATGGTTGATTAACGGCGCACTGGTCTGCGAAACACGTTCCGCGCCAATAAAATCACAGAGTCGCACTCTCGGTTATAACCAACGTCGACGTCGTCGATGACGAAAAATTTCACGAGCAACTCGCCCCTTTGCACGACAAACCGATCTGTTTCAAAGTCTTTGTGGTGGCACGGCAGTCTGACCATGACTATATCGTATAATTCTCTCACTAGGGGGTCCGCTAAGTCGTACACTTGGTGTCTCGCAGTTTTTTGTGACGATTGTACCGCGAGGGCCGTCGATACACGCCGACCTCTCCATCGGGCCGCGATAACAAAATGGTAGACTCGCAATCTTCCTTGTATCCGACGACGACCGTATCGTCAACGGCGCTAAAGCCAAAGGAAAAAGATCTCCTTTGCACGACGAACTGATCGGTCTCGAAGCATTTGGATTCACGGGCGTCTACCCTGTACATGACCATCTTGCTACTTCGGGCCAGCTCCCTGTACTTTCGAAGGAACGCGCGTTCCTCGGCGGAAGCGGCCACTAGTTCATTCAATGGACGAACGCAACCGTACTCGTAAACTTCGTGCCCTCTCATGTCGCGCCGCATCAATCGAATCGCCCGCTTGTTGTCGCCGCCGTCGAGGAACAGAGCCAACCGGCCGTCTTTTAAACTGTCCCATCCGTCTAAACGATACCCGTAAATTTCCACCGCCGCGCTAATCCCAGTCTTGAGCACGTTACACTTTCCCACTCGTATCATGGGTTCCGCTCCGCTGTAATCCATCTTTGCGGTCCACAGGGACGCGTTCGTACGCCACTGCAGCGAGTTGACATCATGAACCCACTTTCTTTCGATTCCTTTACCTTCGAGCACGACCACGACGTTATCTTCGGGATTGCATTTCAACAACAGTCTTTTCCCGTCGCCGTTGAAGGACGGGTAATTCCAATCAAAGTACGGGTAGATGCGCACCAGCGACCCAGAGTTAATGTCCCAGATCTCTAGCACGTTTTCGTCCCGAAACCAGGCCGCAAATTTTTCGCCGTTGGGGGATATATTTACGGCAGTCGCCTGTCTTCCCACGGGCACGCTTCCCCAGTAACGAGAGGGAAACTTTTCAAAATGGTTCAACAGTTCCAGGTCCCGGACTTGTGGCTGTCCGTAGAGTGCCAACTGACGCCTACAGAAGCGATCGGCAGCGATCCTCCATTTCATGCACACGGCCGCGGCAGCGGCAATGTCTTTGGCGGGCAGAAATGCGAAAATGTCCGCCAAGATGCCGCGACTCAGCTGGTTCCACATGGTTGATTAACGGCGCACTGGTCTGCGAAACACGTTCACGTCTCCGTTGGTCCGCGCCAATAAAATCACCGACTCGCACTCTTCGTTATAAGCGACTACGGCATCACCGATGACGTAAAATATCGTGAAAATCCCCTGGCTATCCACGATAAACCGATCGGTCTCAAAGTCTACTGGAGGAGGGGGGCGACACAACAGTCCGATCATCCTCGTAGCGGAGAACTCTATCGCTTCCGTAAAGTCGTACACTTTGTGTCTCGTCGCCGTGCAGTCTCGTACTGCTCGAAACTCTCTTTTCCCAGCGTAGTCTTCGAGCAGCAAGAGTAACCGGCCGTCTTTTAAAACATCCGCGCTTATCGGGACGTACCCGCGAATCTCCACCACGGGCGATAAGCCACCGTCGGCGCGGGAAGCGTTACATTTTCCGACTCGCACCGTTCGCACCGCCACGTGCTTCACCGTCCACAGCGTCCAATTCGTGCACCACCTCACGCTGCCGACGCGCCTGCGCCACCGCCGCTCCATCTTCCGGCCCGTTAGTACTACGAACGTATAGTCTTCTTCTTCGCCTCGGTGAACGAGTTCCAAGACGAGCCTGCTTCCGTCGCGATTGAACGCCATGGCGTGGGGACGTTGCGGTGCGCAGTACGTGCGCTCCAGCGACCCGTCGACTGTCCAAATTTCCACCTCGTTCTCGGCCTCGAACCAGACGGCGAATTTCGAACCGTTCGGAGCCAACGTCACGGTGGTGGCCCGTCTTCCCACGGAGACGTTGCCGCTCAGACATACCGGAAACTTATAGATGCTATCCAGCAGTTTCGGATTCCAGGTCGGGGGTTGGCAGTAGCGCTTCAGTTGACGCTTGCAGCAACTCTCGGCCGCGGCTCGCCATTCCTGGCACACGGCCGCCGCCGACACCAAGTCCGAGGCGGGCAAAAAGTTAAAAACGTTCACCAAGTAATCGATGGGGAGCGGCATCGTGTCACCACGGCGTTGTGGCGCGAACGGGCGGTCGAAACACGTTCACTCGTCCGTTCGAGGTCGAAACACGTTCACTCGTCCGTTGGGAAGAAAGATTAAAATTACAGACGAGCACCGTTCGTTATAACACACCGTCGCGTCGTCGTCGCCCAGGTATCGAAATTTCACGAAAAAGTCCCTCTTGACGACGAAACGGTCCGTCTCAAAGTCTTTAGCAGCGTCGCGCACCAGGGCGTACCTGCCAGCCTCGTCAAACAGCCGACTGTAGGTACGTTCCACAAAACTCAGCGAGTAGTCGGTAAACTCGATGTAGTGTCTCGGCGAGAAATGTCCGTGTACGGTAAAGTACCGCTCGTCCAGCACTCTCACCTCCTTCTCGCCGTAGCAGGTATGGAGAAACAAAACCAACCGGCCGTCCTTTAAAACGTCCGCCCAATGCAAGACCGCGTTGATTCGCGCAAACTTGATGAGCGATTCAATCACTTTACAGATTCCCACTTGCACCGTGCCCGGTTCGACCTTTTTCAACGTCCACAACTTGTCGTTTCCGCACCACCTCACCGCGTCGAGATCCCTGCTCCACTGCTTGAGGCCGGCCGGACTATCGTCCAGCACGGTGACGTAACCCATCGGGGAGGGGCCCAGGACCAGTCGACTCGCTTCGGGGTTGAAAGCGATGTAAATATCGTCGCTGGAAAACGGAGCTCGATAGCTGCGTATTGGCAACTGGTCGTCGACGGACCAAATTTCCAGCGTTCGTTCGCTCGCGAACCACGCAGCGCATTTCGTACCGTTCGGAGACAGGATCGCGGCGGTGACCCGGCGCGTCACGTTGAAACTGCTGCTCAAACGACTCGGAAAATGTTCGACGTCGTACAACAGTCTCAGGTTCCAGACGGGCGGTTGTCCGTACTGCAACAGCTGGCGCCTGCAGAAACTCTCGGCAATCGCCAGCCACTTTTTGCACACGAGCGACGCGGCGGCAATGTCCTCGACGGACAAGAACCGAAAAACGTTCATCACGAAACGATAGTCCATCCTTTCTTTCCGTCCAAGTGATCCAAGAGGCCTTTTACGTCTTTCGATACGCTGTCGAAAGAAACGTAAAACAGACGCACCCCCTCGCGTCGACACAGGTCCTTCTTGACCACGTCTCTGAAAATTTGATCGACCGACGCGCGATGCGTGGGTCCCTGTACTTCCACGGCGATCTTGTCGACCGCGTCGTAAAGATCCAACTGCAACGGTCTCGATGTGACTGGAGAAACCAACCATTTCGGATACGCGTTAATGGCGAAACGGTCGCCGTAACCGCGACGGGCCAACGCGTTATACACTCGCATTTCGAGCTGGCTGGCAAACTTTGCTAAGGTCGTCTTTTTTTTTGTGGAATCGTTTTTAGACCCATTTGTGAGTCTCGTCTTTGAACGCATCTCCTTTTTTTTTCGTTCGGGTCGCCAGTTCGCCGACGGAATCGTCTTTCACGCATTTTCGTCTCGTACAAATTCGGAGAAATGTACATTTTCAAATGTGTTTCGCCGAGTCGTGAGAAACGGGCGACATAAAACACGTCAGGATTCTTCGGGTAAAATCCACAAACACTACCTGGATTGCATCGAAAACGAATCGTACCGTCCTTGCGCGAACGGCCAAATTCCAGTTCTTTGAATGTACAGATCCGTTCGTAATCCTCCTCGTCGCAACCGCATATTATCGGGTATTCCGCGGGAAACATTGCGTAACGCTGGTACCAACAGCGATAGCACCCCTCGATCTTTTCTTTGAGTTTCAGGGTCGGTGAAGGGCACTCGGCGCAAAATACTCGTTCTACACCCTCGTCGTCGAATAGTCTGAGCAAGAAACTATTATTCCCGCAATAGTACGTGTCTTTGATGGATCGCGGTACACCTTCCAAATAATATCCCGTTTCGACTCTGGCAAACGACTCGGCGCTCCTCTTTCCGGCAACCGCGCGGCCGTCTTCGTAAATTTCCAGGCACCAAATGGTATTTTCGTCGACCCAGTTCGCGTGCAATTTCACGATTCCCCTCTTCTTCAAAAAGATCCTCGGGTCGGACAGATCTTTATACACGGCGAGCATGGGGCCAACAGCACCGGGAGTACAATGGTACACCATCGGAGTCCCGGCCGCGTTTAACCTCACGCGCAAGTCCCTTTCGTAAAAACATCCAAATACACGTTCGAGGTAGATAGTCTTTAACCTGCGATCTTCCTTCTTCACTTGCAGTCTGCCAAACCGTCGAAGCGCCAAGAACCCTCCACCGCCGACGGTCATGCAGGTGGTGTGTTGAGCGTATTTCACCATCTTGTACTCGAGCATCGGCAACTGTAAAAGAGTCGCCAGCGTACAGTTTGCCGACGGAAAATGTATCGCCACGTACTTTTTCTGAAACGACTCTCTGGCGATGACCCCGTACCATTCTTTACAGACCAAACGCGCCGAAATGAGACTGGTCAAGTCTAGGTCGAGAAATATCGACTCTAGTAGTAGCGCGTCCATTTTACTCTTTTTTATTCTTTCTTGGGCCACAAAAATATTATTAACGTATAATTGCTACGTAAAATCCCGTTTTTGTAACTACGAGCATTGCCCGTAGTTACAAAAACGGGATTTTAGGAAACAAAAACTTTCTTCGAGAGTAATAAAGAAAAAATAACGCGTCAAAAAAAAAATGAACGTTTCCGAGGAAATGCTCGATGGCAGAACAAAGATATCGGCTTCTTCCAAGAAAACGTATTTGAAATACCTGAAACTGCTTTACGGTTCCGTTCAAGACATAACTACCGAGAACGTCGGACGGTACATAGACGAAAAGTACGGATCCAAGTGCAAAAATACCAAACGATTGGTGACGATCATAGCCAACACGTACGTCCTGAAACCGAGACTGTTGGAAACGTTGCGCGTTCCCCACAAAGAGATGGGCGGAGACACCAAGAAAAACCATTACAACAAAGAAGAGCTAGACCGGCTTCTGGATTACGGCAAAAACTCCGATCGCGACCTCTACCACTGCATCCACATCGCCATCGCCACGGGCATGAGGGTCGGCGAAATCCTCGCTCTCACGTGCAAAGACGTCATCGACGGGTGCGTGCGGGATCCCATCCAAATTCCCGTCCGATGCGGCAAGGGAGGCAAATATCGCGAAATCACGGTGGCCAATTCCGAAAAGGACTACTTCGTCAAAGAGTTGCTGCCGCTCCTTTTGACCATGTCCGCCGACGATAAAATTTTCACCACGACGTACTACGGCATGCTCCACAAGTTGAAGACGGCCATGAATGTCATGGAAATTTACGACGGAAAGCGACGTGGATTCCACGGGATGCGATCCTACTACTGCACAAAGTTGCTGGCCACGTACAAGGAAAACAACTTTCCGTACGCCGAGCAAGTCGTACAGTATCTCATGGGACACAGCAACATCAAGACCATGCGACGCTACGTCAGGCCCGACCTCGACGAACGCCAGAATTACGCCCTAAGGACCTGAAAAAACGGCCGCGACTACATCGCTCGGCCCGTCCAAAGTCCACGCGGCGGCTATACAGCGTTCACCTTTTTCGGGTAACAGCGCGAGCGGCGCCGAAGCGTACGTACCGTCCGGCACGACGAACCTCTCGGCGCTAACCGCTTTCCCACTGCAAACTAGATCGTAATCTTCCAAGACTATCGTGGCCGGCACCGCCGACCAAATCGGGCGGTAAAACGGAACAACAACGTCCCCGCGCGTGACGCCGTACACGAGGTGAGGCGATGCAGCATTTTCCAGAGTGAACGCCTCGTCGCGGTCCGGAAACGCTAAACATTTAGCCACAAACATGGCGTTGCATCGCAACGACTTACCTCCTCCTTCGAGTCGTTTCATGGCTCCGTCGTACACGTTTCCGTACTTGGCGTCCCACACCAACCAAGTCTTGCCTCTCTTGACCTTGATCCAGACGCACTCGGTCCTCCCCAGAACAACGCATATGCCCGCACTATCCGACTCTTTGAGAAAATACTCCATCAGTCTCGAGAACGAGTACACTTTTATTGAAACAAATTTCCCGTTAATTTCCGGGGGATACAGTCCTTTCTCGACGACGAACGAAGACAAAATATCCATATTTTTTTTTTACAGCACCTCCTTTCTAAAAGTCAGCAAATTATTCCAGTCGGCGTGGTAATTGTAATCCGAGAACGCTCCGGAATAGATCCTGTCGTAATCGAGGTCCATCGACGGGGTAAAGAACGAACTCGGCGTGGCGCTAAACAACAGGCACTCTTCCGCTTCTTCCACCAAGAATCCCGTCCTGCACGGTTCTTCGACGTTGCCAGAGTAGTGCCCGACGGTCCAAAGCAAATCCGACATGAACCACTCCACGACGACGCTCGATCCCGGCCAACCGTAGTACGCGTTCTTTCGAGACACCCTCCTGCACTTGGCCAGCGCCTCGAAAGCGCTCAGAACCGTCCGCACGAACGAACCCGTGTCGCCGCGCGATATTCGCACGGGATCCGCCAACGAAAAAGCGTTCTCGTTGACAAATTCCGTCAACCGACAGATCTGCTTCGCGGTGCTCGCCGCCAAGTACCTGGGCAGGTAATCTCCACCGAACGTCGCCAGCACCAGCACGCCGAACCACGTCGCCAGCGACTCTTTGCCTCCAAACAGCTTTTCGGTCACGAACCGATTCGACGTGAGCACGTAACTAGACAAGACGCGGTCCGCGACCCTGGGAAGCTGCAAGTGAGTCAGCGTGACGATGCGATGGTCGCGAACCAGCAGCATGCTGGCGGCCAGCACGTCGTTGTCGGTCGACACCACGACCGTCGTCGGATCCTTGACGTACTTTAGACACTTGATTTCGCCCTCGTTGGGATTCCGGTCCAAATCGAAATACAAATTGACGATCACTTTGCCCCGCCGCCAGCCGCGCAACTGTTCCCGCACCTGCAGGCAGCACCCGCTCTTGAACGAGTCGTCCAACAGCGTCGACATGAAGACGCTTCCCGCCGTCAGATGCTCCGACCAAAACTCCCGGGCGACTCGACGTCGGCGCTGTTCCGGTCGCTTACCCGGCGGCGACGCTCCGTCCACCGCCACGACCACGTCCAGCGTCTCGGCTCCCGACATGTAGACGAACGTGGCCGTCTGTTTCCCCACATGAGAGCACAGTTCGGATCGAATCAGGGGCGCGATCGACAGGGCGTCGTCGGTCTCGTAATTGCGACACACCCTGTGCAACTCTGTGTTGAAATCGAAACACACGCGCGTCAGCGATTCCAACATGGCGCGCGTATCTTCGCTCGCCGAAAAGGACACGAAACATCCGCTCGATCGTAGAAAGGACGACAGGTTGGTGATTCCCATTATTAAACGCGGGGCCCGGCCGGGCGGAGCTTTATTTATTGCCAAACGATCATGGCCACGCACAAAACGCTCGTCGTTACGGCCACGATCGAAGCCGTCTGAAGCATGTTGGTAATGGCTTTGTCGGGAGTTTCGGGCAACATGTTCACGAGACGATACACGAAGCTGCACACCACGAGCAACACGATCGGTAGAATCACGCGACAGAAACGCATCGCTCCGCGGAACCGCGCGTACAGATTGACCTTCCAGCGATTTCGATTGACGAGATCGACGATCGACGACGACGATTGCGACGACGATTGCGGCGCAGCAGCCCGCTGCCGCGTCCTCTTCTCGCAGCCTTTCATTCCTTCCGGCAGTTGGTACGGGTCCATTTTTTTTTTCCTAGGCGACGGCGATCGTAGACGGAGATAACCAGTCGACGACCGTTTCGCTCAATTTGTACAGGGGTGCCACGAGCAGTACGGACACGACCGCCAAAACAATCAATCCAATCACCAACGCGACGGCCACGTTCGATATAAAGTAGTACGACAGCGACG
>JAQIUZ010000150.1:0-10907 GCA_034697205.1 Lithobius forficatus | reverse complement strand
GTGTGTTTTTAAGGAAGGAAAGTGATAATGACGTCACAATAATGGCCATACATGTTGACGACAGCATGTTTGTAGGGGTAAATTCAAATATAGACCGTCTCCTGCATGAAATAGCCCAGAAAATTGAGATAACAGAGACGGAAGCTAGTGCGTACCTAGGAATTACGCTTGTCCGAGACGTAAATTGCATCATGATGACGCAGGTTTTCTACATAGAAAAGTTGGTAGAAAAGTATGGTTTAACTGATAGTAAAACGGTAACAAAACCATTGGTACTGGATCAGATTGTAAATGATTGTCCGGATAGTGCACCCGTTGATTCGACCGCGTTTAAGGAGTTATTGGGATCACTCATGTATGTCGCTACCAGAACAAGGCCCGATATTTCATTTGCGGTGACCCAAATTAGTTGTTATGCAAACGAGCCGAAGTTTGCTCACATGAATGTACTCAAACGCATTTTACGTTATCTGAATGGGACCAAAGGTTATGGGGTAGTTTTCCGAAAGAGTGAAACGGAAAGCATTATATCAGCTCAATCTGATGCAACATGGTCCAGTACAGAAGATGGGCGTGGATTTGATGGCTGGGTAGTTCGATACGGTAATTGTGTCATTACTTGGAAAAGTAAAAAACAGAAACAGGTAGCCATGTCATCCGCGGAAGCGGAGCTATCCGCAATGGTAGAGGCAGTTAAGGAAGCCCTGTGGTTGCAAGGCATAATTTCAGACTTATTAGATATAGTTTTGACAATTAGGCTGGAAACAGATAGCCTATCTGCCATGCACATGCTTCATAGTGCTGGTGATATAAATAGAACTAAACACTTCAGACGTAAAGTTGCCTTTATGAAGCACTGCATGGCAGAGGGGCACGTAAATTTAATACATGTCCCAGGACGAATGTTGATTGCAGATTCATTGACAAAGTGCGTTACTGGTGTAATGTTAAAACGGCTTTTGATTGAATTAGGAATAGTGAAGCTATCAGGTGACAGAGTCGATGGAACTAACCACGCTCAGGCTACTATGATTAAAGGAGAACTAAAGGACTCGCAATGCTCTCAATCAGGGGCGGGACTTGAGACTATTGGTGGAGTTAAGTTCGGTAATTTGCCTGTTGGGAAGAATGGGTTAAATATTCATGACCCTGAATGGCAAGAATTCTGCAGGGATTGCAAGCTTTCCTTGATGTATGATTGAGAGAATTGAGAGAGCGAGATCATTGTAACTGTATTTTACGTAGTAATAGTTTAGGTTAGAGTTATATTGTTAACGATTCAACAATAGTGTTTCCAAATGAGCGTTGCTAGTCTGATGTGTTTGCGGGTGACGGGGTATTGTTATATCCGCAGCATTAACGAAGTGTTCGGTTCGGCAAATGTCTTTGCTCAGTCGCTTGTTTCTACAAAAAGCTTGGGTAACCTGCAGCGAAAGAAGTCACGCTGTTGTCACATGAGAGGTGGAAAGAGTCGTACAACAAGTCGACAGATTCCTGGTGCGATGGTTTAGCTTGTAGCAGTTTGGACGAGGAGAAATACTGGGTAAGCCGAATTCACTAAGGAATTAACAGGGTTGGATGCTGATGTCATGGCAACCGTAAACAAAATGGCGGCGCCCATAGTGGAAACACAGGAGGTGAATTGACTTGCTTACTAGCAGAGCACTGCCGTGCTGGAGTGTAAGTAGAAATAATATGAATAATATTTGGCAACAGTGGTGAAGCATAGATCGTATTTCGGCGTGCAAACCGTAATTCGGAGTTGTTACATGTATAATCTTGACGCAGTTATCAAAGAGCATAACCTGCGCCGTTGTGTGAAATACAAATAAAGTACTTTAATATATCAAATAGACATGCAGTGTATAGATGTTTATCGTTGATGCGCCAGGTCGTTAATTGCAGCTATTAATAAAAGCTACACACAACAAATATTTACGAAGTAGATCCACGACGAAAACTCACATTATGGTAGCACAGTTATAAACGTATGTTGTGAAGCTGAATTTAGCTGAAGGAGACACTTTTAACTGGATAAGGAGACTGATATTCCGTACATATTGTTCGTCAATGCAGCTGGCGAGAAGTCAGAGTGAGTCGACAGTTACTATGGATACGAAACCACTCTCATACAAGGGAATTGAGGCGTTGACTGGGCATAATTATGAGTCATGGAGGGTCAAAGTGGCAGCTTATATAACAGGACAAGGGTGGGCCACTGCACTCACTGATGATCCACCGGAGGAGGGCGCTGGAGCAGCTGTGGTACGCGGTTGGAATGACAAGAACAACAGGGCGCTTGCGTTCATTTTCCAGACAATATCCTCGGTGGAGTTGGGGCCGTATGCAGGGGTCGCTGTAGCAAAGGAGGTATGGGATGGGCTTGCCAGAAGACACAGAGCTGTGACGGAAGCCCAGAAGATACGTCTCCTTGACAGATTGTCGGAGGTGAAGTGGCTAAGCCAAGAAGGATCACTGGAATACATGACAAAAGTACGAACACTTGTTAAGCTTTGCACTGAAGTTGGACGTGCGATAAGCGACGCAGAAGCGGTCTACTTTACTCTAAAAGGGGCCACAGCTCGAAAAGGGTATGAAGTCACAGTGGAGGCGCTGAGGCTTAATCCGACGAACACCCTGGATTCTGTGGAAGTGGCGCTTAGAGAAAGGGAAGATGCCATGAAGATGAGTGCGGCTGCAGGAACGACAGTCTATGCAGCCAATTCTAGGAGGAACGCAGCTGAAGCTGAAGATTCCGCCAGGGTAGCGGCAGCGCCAGCCAATAGACGTCTCCGGAAATGTTGGACCTGTGGGTCCGAGGCGCACCTAGCCTCTGGATGCTCCAAAGACAAGACTCAAGGAGGACAGTTCCGCAGCGGTAAATTCTGTCACCTCTGCGGACTCGAAGGTCATTTCAGAAGAGAATGTAGACGCGGAGCTGGAACACGAAGTCAAGAAAAGAACGAGGCAAAGCCCCGGGCAAGTACTACAACGAAAGGAGGGGACGAGCCCAAGCCTCGAGTCAGTGCCGTGATATCTGACGGTGGCGTGGGGAAGAAAAGCAATAGAAGAGAACCTGTAATACATACGAGACACCACTGCAAGCCCCGCATAAGCCCAGTAATGGAATGTCTGTCGGCGTCAAAACGGAGCCGTGGCAGAGACTTTATTCTCGACAGCGCTGCCACTATAAACTGTTTACGTGACGGGTTCGGACTAGAAGAGGAGAAGAAGTGCTCAGTTGAGCTCGATCTTGCGGCGGAAGACACTAACATGATTGCCACAACGAGTGGAGCTTTAGTGGCTACAATGACGGGTCTGTCCGGAAAGACGACGATGTGTCAGTTTGGTAAAGCTTTGGTGGTGCCAAGATTGAGAGACAATTTAATATCTGTACAGCAGTTGGCACGCCAGGGTTATTGGTCGGTATTTTTTGATGATGGTGCTTATGTCTTGCCTGAAGAGGAGATGAGCAAATGGAAGTCTCAACTGGAGAAAATGGCCATTGGGATTGCCAAGAAAGAGCAAGATTTGTATCAACTGGACTTGTTTTTCCCACGTCAGAAGGTCGCAATCCTAGTACCCCAAGCCTGGAAAGCAGAAGATTTGCACAGGCGTCTAGGTCATGCCAGTGTAGGCCGACTTGCTGCTTATAAAGACAATTTTACCGATGAGACTTGGAAGAAGCTTGAGTTATTGACAAAGCGCTGTGAAGTGTGTCAAACTTGTAAATTGAAACGCCTGCCTTTTCACCGTACAGAAGAGGGATTGGTCGATGGTATTATGGAAGAGTGGTCCGGGGACCTGTGTGGACCAATTTGCCCAGAATCTGTTGGTGGGGCGAAGTATTTCGTCACAGTGGTGGATCACTATTCAAGACGATACTTCACATATGTGATTGCAAGGAAAAGTGACGCCGCTGGTGTAGTTATTGACTGTGTCAAACGTAGAGAGCGGGAAACGGGGAAATCACTCAAACGTCTGAAGCTTGATAATGGTCTGGAATGGGAGGACGTTGCCAGATACTGCAAGGAGGAAGGAATTAAACTCGAACGAAGTCCGCCATATTGCCCGGCTAGTAACGGTGTAGTAGAGCGCTCGCATTCGACGCTGCTAAGTATGAGTCGCTGTCTTCTAGAAGATGCTAATTTACCTGTGACATTCTGGTCGCTCGCTATAATGTGCTCAAATTATCTGCATAATTGCCTGTTTAATGCGAAGAGGAAGAGCACGCCATTAGCAATTTGGAATGGTAGGCAGCCTGGCTTAACGCATTTACATCGCTTTGGCTGTCTAGCATTTTGTCTGAAGTTGAGAAGCAAGGGTAAATTTGAGCCTACAGGGGAGAAGATGGTTTTTGTCGGTTACGATCTCGCCACAAGAGCTTATCGTTTGTACAACCCGTTGAAAGACAAATTCGTATCAGCACGACACGTACGGTTCTTCGATGAGATTAATGGCTCCAATTTATTAGATGGACAAAGATATGACAATGACGCATTTGACCATCTTGAGGATGCAGGTTATCGTACCCGTGATGTTGCCTGGTTGGGAGAAGAGGATGGCAAGGATGAAGAGGACGATGATACCAATGTGTGTGGCCTCACACGTGGTCCATGTGATTCGTCACTCGACGTGTGTCACGTGAAGCAAGTGGTTTCGCAGAAAAACGCTTTGACAACTGCACAACCTGGTTTAGACCAGTCAAGAGCGAATAAAGCGAGAGTGTGCGACGAATCATTGTATGACTACGACAGTTCAGTTTGTGCCACACGTGGTGATGTGGTACAAACCACGTTTGAAACACAAAATGCAGCTGGTGCCACTCAAAATGCAGCTGGAGCAGTTCGTGCCCCACGTGGTGATGTGGCACAAGCCATGCTTGAAACGTCCAGGTCTACTGATGTCGTTCATGACGTAGAGCAAGAATTGCGTAATCCGCAGTTTACTGGCAGTGATACACGTGGTGATGTGAAGCCAGAGTTACTATGTGAGTCTGAATGTGTCGACGTCACACGTGGTGATGAGGCGTCGAATTCGCTGTCAAAAGTTGCTGTCATAGCCGGTGTGCATAATAATCTGAAATGTTTCTCAAATGATGTGTTTGAGTTGTCGTCGCAGAATAAGCCTGGTGTTGCAGGTGTAGTGCCAAAGCATTTAACAAGTGGTGTTTCGAAACCTGTTGACCAGGTAGTGCTGTGCGACGATGTCATTAGTGATTTCGTAGCGTCATCTTGTTGTGGTATAGGAGATAAGGCAAAATGTATTTTTGAATGTGGTAGTGCGTCAGTGGATCAGGTGTTGTCTCCCAGTTTCAATTGTTTTGTAGGAGAGGCAGTGCAAAGAACTGCCCCTAGTAGTTTCCTGGAGGCCATTTCAGGGCCGGATAGGGAGCAATGGCTGACGGTCATTGACAAGGAATTGAATAATTTAGTTAATAGAGGAGTGTGGATAGAGGAGCCCAGACCTGATACACGACGTGTTATCAAATCTAAATGGTTATTTGTGATTAAGCGCAAGCCGGACGGTACGCTCGACAAGTATAAGGCCAGGCTTGTGGCTGTTGGCAGTAGTCAACGGCCCGGTCTGGACTTTACTGAGACGTACAGTCCGGTTGTGCGTACTGAGTCAGTACGGCTCATGTTTGCTATTGCAGCCCAACGGGGGTACTCCGTGAGGGTGATGGACGTCGTGGGAGCGTATCTTTTTGGGGATATGCCCAGCACGGACGTTATCTTCATGGAGCCCCCGGAAGGCTACACAGTTAGTAAAAGTGGTTCAGTATGTCGTCTAGTGAAGGGACTGTATGGGTGTAGACAGAGCGGGAGGTGCTGGTTTATGAAGTATGTAGAAATTATCACATCGCTCTGTCTAACCCAAACAGATTGGGATCCCTGTGTGTTTTTAAGGAAGGAAAGTGATAATGACGTCACAATAATGGCCATACATGTTGACGACAGCATGTTTGTAGGGATAAATTCAAATATAGACCGTCTCCTACATGAGATAGCCCAGAAAATTGAGATAACAGAGACGGAAGCCAGTGCGTACTTGGGTATTACGCTTGTGCGAGACGTAAATTGTATCATGATGACGCAGCTTTTCTACATAGAAAAGTTGGTGAAAAAGTATGGTTTAACTGATAGTAAAACGGTAACGAAACCATTGGTACTGGATCAGATTGTAAATGATTGTCCGGATAGTGCAGCCGTGGATCCGACCGCGTTTAAGGAGTTATTGGGCTCACTCATGTATGTCGCAGCCAGAACGAGGCCCGATATTTCATTTGCGGTAACTCAAATTAGTTGTTATTCAAACGAGCCAAAGTTTGCTCACATGAATGTACTAAAACGCATTTTACGCTATCTGAACGGAACCAAAGATTACGGGGTGGTTTTCCGGAAGAGTGAAACAGAAAGCATTATATCAGCTCAATCTGATGCAACATGGTCCAGTACGGAAGATGGGCGTGGATTTGATGGCTGGGTAGTTCGATACGGTAATTGTGTCATCACTTGGAAAAGTAAAAAACAAAAACAGGTAGCCATTCATCTGCGGAAGCAGAGCTATCCGCAATGGTGGAGGCAGTTAAGGAAGCCCTGTGGTTACAAGGCATAATTTCAGACTTATTAGATGTAGTTTTGACAATAAGGCTGGAAACAGATAGCCTAT
Source organism: Lithobius forficatus (assembly GCA_034697205.1). Taxonomy (NCBI): domain Eukaryota; kingdom Metazoa; phylum Arthropoda; class Chilopoda; order Lithobiomorpha; family Lithobiidae; genus Lithobius; species Lithobius forficatus. The sequence goes on along the minus strand of JAQIUZ010000150.1, from coordinate 4,235 downwards.
CTGCCATGCACATGCTTCATAGCGTTGGCGATAGACTTGGCGTCATTGAAAGGACGATTTTGTTTTTGGACTTTGACCGTTCGAGCTGTAGACGTGTCGTTGGCATTTCGAATTTGTTTGCAGGCATCCATAAAAGAGAGGTGGAAAATAAGAAATGAAAATATCTTTTTGAAACGGAAACTCTGGGACTTAACGATGGCTGAATGGTGATAAAATTATTATTTGCTCACTAACCCTTCTGACGCAGATTTCGCCCGGTTAGCCACCAGAAGAAAGAATGGGAGTAACGAACGAAAAGCAACTCCATAACAAAGTCGCTGCGATGGCGCACATGTAGGATTTGTGAAACAGTATTATAGTGACTTTTCAAAAACCTAACTGATATTTTAAAATAAAACGTAGAAAATACTTAACCCTCACTGTGTTTGGGGAGTTACTGGGACAATGGACGAAAACTAAAATTCTGAACCGAGGGCAATGCGAGATGGGGGACAGTATTTGGCGAAAGAAAATTACAAGAAAAAAAAAACCGCTAAAAGGCAGGGTCTGGCTGGGATAACTTCATTGTATTTCCGTGTCCATAAGCTACCACATTAGAACCGTTTCTTTGTTCTTATCATCATGTTGCTTTGTGGGCCAAAGCGCCGTTCCAATATCCTTCCTGTCGCTGGGAACAAAGCTTATAATTAAAGGCGGTTGGAATGTGTGCAAGAGCGCGCTCTTTTGATTAAAACCCCAGGCGCGTGGTTTGTGCTCAGATGAAGAGCCGTTTCATTTTCCAATTACAACAAAGTCTTGCTTTATTAGTGACGTTGCGTCCCCCTCCCCCTCCCCTTCCTTCTTGCAGTCTTTTATACGGCCCTCATACTTAAAATAACTTAATGGACAGATAATTCGTCTATCGTTTAACTACACGTGCTTTTTGTGGTGACGTAATTCAAGCTATAAATTTGACTACTCGGCTTAGTCTGCTGCAGGCTAGATTATTAAGGTCTAAACTAATTAGCTTGCGTTTTTGCTGCATTGTTAATTTGTTAGTCGTCACGTGCCAATTTGTGACTAACATCGTCTGTTAAATTTTCAAGCAAACCCAACTATTTCCGTAGCAAACAAGTCGTTCAACACCGAAACATGATCCGCACAACACCTGATAAAAATGTTTATGATGTGTGGCTGTATACTATAGGACTCCGCATTTTGGGTTACCAAGCAGCATTGTACTTACAGTTTCCTCAGTGACAGTAGTTAGGTTGTTGGTTTAAACAAATGTGATCAAAACGTGGTTCAATGCTTCTGCTGCTCGAGAAATTTTAAAAATCGAATACTTTACCCTTTAGTTTTTTGTTGGGTTGCGACCTCGTGCTGAAATCTTTGCTACTCGCAGTTTGAGAAACACTGGTCTAGAAATATGGCGCCGATGTGGCTTACTTTTTCTTTTTTTCTTTTATTCTCTTTCATTATTCTTTCCTCCTTACCTCCGAGACATGAAGCTTAATTTGAAAACGAAAAAAAAAAAAGATTAAAAAGAAAAATGACGAAAAATCAAGGTGGAAATACGAGTAATGAGATCGTTTATTTCTTACTTATCTATTTATTTTTTGGTGTTTTTCCTTCTTTCTCTGCCTCTGGGTTTTCTTGCTTCAACTCGTAATAATAATAATGCTACTAATAATAATAATACGTGGCCTCTGGGAAGAATTGAGGTATATATAACTGCGAATCAAGAATACTCATCATTACCGGAAATGAGACCGAAAGAGAGATAGAGAGAGAGAACGAACGAGGGAGTGTTCTAGCGAGTATAGTCTTGAAAGAGAGAAAGGAGAGCGATAATAATTTGTAAATGCCAGGGCAACGGGAGTGGAGGCAAGCGAGGCGCGCGAGGCGCGGTGCCTTCTCATTACTTGTGGGTTTCTGGACGGCTGCTCGAGAGCTTATGCTCGCTATTCCTCACGTCCCTGCGCGGGAAAGATTACGACTTGGGAAAATAACGCGGGCCGTGCAATAATTGTTGGCGAGGAAGATAAATATTTCACCTGTGACGTTTTGGGGGATTGGCTTTGCTTTGCTTCTTCAAGACAGATTATGTCACCCACTCACCCACCCTCACTACCGCCCTCACTTTCTCATTCTCATCATCCTCATCTCCACCCCCACCCCTCCCCCTCTTTCCATCACGTCGCCTTGTTCGGAAGCTCAACAACTTTTGAAGCATGGTTTTGCTCGCTTCACTTTCTTCGACGTCTTATCGATACACGTCACATGTTGGCGCTCGTTTTTATTTTTTAAATTTATTTTCAGTCTTATGTATTAGGCTTCGTTAACTTCCGCGTGTCATCAAGTTGAGTTTACTTCGTTATTTTTTTGACGGGTGATTTTTTCGTTTTTTTTTTTCGATTATAGTAATTGGGTCTTGAATTTTTGGCTGTCTTAGGTTTTGATCGACCGTTCGTAATGCTCTGTAATGCTTAACTAAATATTACGTTCTTATTTTTGAGTTCGTCTTACTGTATTAAATGAGTTTATTGAGTTAGGTTAATGACTATATGGTTTCGTTTTGTGTGTTGTGTCTGTCTGTGAAAATGTCTTGTGGCGGCGATAATTAAAGAATGACTTGAAATGCAACCTCCAAATTTTGTAGACATACATACTCAAGGCAACATTAAGACGGGGAGTTCTATTTTGAGTGTAATCGGTTCAGCCCTAAACGAGTAGATTGATTGTTATGTTATTGTTGAAAACGTTATAAGTCGGCAACAATACTAGTCAGCGACAATGCCACCACTATTCGACCGTTGCACGTTCTAACAAAATGCTCGGCAACAATATTATTCAGCGACAATGTGCAGTGCACAGATAATAGTTTGCTGTTAAATCAATTATTGTTCCTTCAGCTAACTCTATTCTTTTATATGCGTATTATAATGTTTTAGGCCTATTCTGGATTGAAATGTGCTATACATGCGACTAACGTATTCTCAAGTTGCGGAGCATGCAAGGTTTTAGAGTTTGTGAAATAGACACGCCCAAAGCAGCACGAAATAGACACCACTACGTCACTAACCTTAGCATTAACTGTGAAGAATAGTTATTCTCAACAGAGTTTTCTCAAAACATGAGATTTCAATGTAGTTGACAATTAAAATTAAAACAATAATTGTGCATGTCCTCCAGATTTGAAGATTTCTATTCGTATATTCGTCAAATTAAAGAAGAGTAAAAATAATACGAATTCGTTGAGAACTAAGTTTTACATTAAGCTGGAATTAAATTTAAGTTGGGAAAAAGTAGATCTCGTTGGCTACCTGCGCAATATACGGAAGGGAATTTAACACACAAAAATGTAAAGTCTTTGCGCTTGATTGGTTTTAAAAGGTGACGTGTTTAATCGCTGAATTCTTCCTTGCGAAGACTCGAAAATATAGACACTTTAAGTGTTTTCTTAGTTGGTTTCTCTATGTCAGTATTTAAAAAGCCAATATGACGTAGACACAAAAAAAAAACTTTGTTGATATTTCGAGACACTTAAGCTGGTCTCTTTATCAAAATACAAATAGAAAAAATGCAGGCGAGAATCACATTTGCAGGTTACCACGTATGGTTTTTCCTGATACTAGTGGTTGGTTTTACCCTTTCACTGGTTTCTGGGTCCATTTGCTTCAATGTGATTCTCTCCTGCGGTTTTTTTTTCCATTTATGGTTTGATAAAGAGACCAACTGATGTGTTCGAAATATCAACATTTTTATTTTTGTTCACGTTGTTTTGCCTTCAATATTGATTTCTCTACTGTGACCAGCTCCAAAAAGTGAACAGTTATACCTAATTAAGTCCGAATGCAGACTAATTGCGAAATCTGTATTTCTGCATAGCGGTATAAATCACCAGTTCTGCGCGCGGCGCCCCGCAGCAATCTTACATCCCGGCATTGCTGTGAAGCCTACCTCGTTGGACGAAGGGTTGCTTTTGGTTCTGTCAGGTTGTTTGGTGTGTGGGTTAACGATGGTCCCTTAGCAACTCCCTTCCAGGTGGAACAGAGGGTAACCACCTCACCGTCCGTCTGTCTGTCTGTCGCTCATGTTAATATTGTCGAACGGCGCCGTAACCATTTGGTGGTGGGAGTTGAAACCTCGTAACTATTGGCTTGAATTTACTTGGTTTCGTGACCAAAAAGAGAGCTGGTCTGGTCTGGAGCTAATGAAGCGCTTTCTGGGGATGACGCTGTGGGTGGAGGTGG
>JAQIUZ010000149.1:0-10909 GCA_034697205.1 Lithobius forficatus | reverse complement strand
GTAACTTGTTTGATCAACATCTGGACTGTCTAAACCTTCATCAATTACAAGATTATCCGCCATGGGTTTAATTTTCCCTTTTGCCTCTTTCATATCATATTTTTCGACTAGACGATCTACATAGTACATTTGAGTCAAACTTATACTATGCTCCTGCACCTGTAACGTCACCCCTAAATAAGCATTTGGCATTGTTTCTGTGACTTCAATAATTCCACGAATATCAGTAAGTAGGCGATCTATATGCTCATTTAAACCTATTAGACAGGTATCGTCAACATGTGCTGAGGCCACAGTTATTTCATCACCGATCTCCCGCCTCACAAACACACACGGGTCCCAAATGGATTGAGTAAGACCCAACGAGAGTAGGATTTCTACATATTTCAGAAACCAGCAGCGGCCCCTTTTACTAATCTACAAACGTAATTTCGCGTTTGCATCACGTGGCCTTCGGGGGGCTCCATGAAGATGACGTCTGTTTGAGGCATTTCGCCAAAGAGGTATGCCCCGACGACATCCATTATCCTTATGGAGTAATTTCGCTGTTTTGCCAGCGCAAACAAAAGCCGAATTGACTCCCCCCTAACCACAGGGCTGTATGTCTCCGTAAAATCCAAGCCGGGCTTCTGGCTGCTTCCAACAGCCACCAATCGCACCTTGAATTTATCCAAAGTACCGTCTGGCTTCCTTTTTTTTTTTTAACAAAAAGCCATTTAGACTTTATAACTTTTCGCTCAGAAGGTCTGGGCACCTCTACCCACACATCTTTATCGAGTAAATTGTCAAGCTCTTTCCGAATTGCTACACTCCAGTCAGCACTTTCCACACAAGAGATTGCTTCATTATATGTTTTGGGTATAAAATCTTGCTCTGGATGCACCACCAAATTCGCACCCTCAGCTATACCACCCTCCTTCTGACCGACAGGATTGTTTTGCCCCAATGACTTACAACTTACATCTAACTTAACATTACTAGCATTATCACTAAGCCTTGATGCACCTCTGTAATCACTACTGATCAAACACTCGGGACTTAGCCCACGTAACCGTCGTGATCTGCGCACTTCACCAGTGATGTTATCTGAAGCACATTCACTAACTACTGGCACCTTACTTTTTGAGCACCCTGTTTGAGAATCTGCAGAGCTCTCACTTATTTTTCCAAGCGAGCTCTCACCCAAACCAGGCACATTTCGAGCACCATTACATAACACATTCTGCACATTTTGCGGAATTTCCGCTACTGCTTTGCTGCTCTCACCACGATGCATAGGCAGATCATTTAACATTTGCAAATCAGGAGCACTTTTCGAAGGCATGTCACATGAGTTCTTCGACACTGGTGACTGTCGTGAGGCCTCCAAACCACTAGCTTGATTGCCAGCTCCACCGCCACTTGCATCCATGGAGCCATGACTTCGTCCGTCATCGACTTCGTCCGTCATCATCTTCATCCGATGAACCAGTTGAGGAGTCGCCCGAAGCATCAGGTTCGCTTCCATTCCGCCAAAGACGGAAAACTGTGTCTTCCAGATGAGTGAAACCAGCATCGTCATATTTTCTTTCCAACATCGTTGACCCATTCACATTGTCTACGAAACGAACGTGGCGAGCGGCGACAAATTTATTCGTCCCAGGTACGTACAGCTTGTAGGCTCTCTTCTGTAAATCATACCCGACGAATATTGATTTTTCGGCAACCGGGTCAAACTTGCGTTGCTTCCCTTGCTTGTGACAAAATGCCAAGCATCCGAACCTATGCACATGAGCGAGTGAAGGTCTTCTTTTGCTCCACAGCTCCAACGGTGACCGGTCATCCTTTGTTGACGGAAGGCAGTTGTGTAAGTAGCTGGCGCAGGAAATAGCTAGAGACCAAAAAGTTATAGGCATATCGGCGTCTCTCAGAAGGCATCTAGCAATGGACAGCAGGGTTGCATGGGTACGTTCTGCCTGCCCGTTGCTCTGAGGGCAATACGTCACTGTTCTTTCTACTTTTATGCCTACACTCTTGCAGTAGTTATCCACGCTAGACCACTCCAACGCGTTATCAAGTTTTATACGCTGCAACGATCGCCCGGTCTCTCTTTCCCTGCGCTTGATACATTCTATAAGCAGGTCAGCGGCATCACTCTTTTTCGCCATCACGAAAGTAAAGAACCGTCTCGAGAAGACATCTACTGCTGTCATAAAATAGACTGCTCCTCCTTGTGAAACGGGACACACCGGGCCACAAAGATCACAGGCCCACTCTTCCATAATGTTATTGACCTTCTGTAATTTCACTCTCTTAAACGGTAATCGTTTGCTTTTGCACTCGAAGCATGTGACGCAATCATTTAGTACTGTCTTCAATTGCGCTGACTGTTGCGTCGTTATATTTCCAAGTAACTTCTTCATCTTCTTTTCACCTGGGTGGCCAAGCCGTTCGTGGTAATCACGCATCGTCCATCCACTTGGCTTATCTCTGACAATATTTGCACGCTCAACATACTCTATCGGGAGCTTGTATAAATTTCCAGATTTAACTGCTACACCAACTGCTTTCTCTTCTAATTGCTTTTGCCACGCAGCCATTCTTTCATCTTCCATCACGTAGGCTCTCGTGGGCCCGAAGATTGTCCATAGACCCTCGGCTGACAGTTGTTGAACCGATAAGAGCTCATCTCGCAAGCTTGTAATGACTAGGGCCTTGCCGAGATTGCAAAGTGTCTTCTTACCGTATGACCCTGTCATAATCCCTTGTAGTTGTCCTTGACTTGTTGCCGTCATCTCCGCACCTTCGGCAGCTAACTCGAGTACTTCCTCGCAACGTCGTGGCGCTGTTAAACGGTCACCTCCACGCAAACAAGCCACTGTCGCGGCACTGTCTAAAACAAACGTATTACTTGCTTCTAGTGTTCTTTGAACTCGCCGTCGGCTCGCAACACTAACGCGTTGCTTCACTTCCTTAGCACCAGGCGATGACTGTTCCGCTGTGTTATGCTTCGCAGTTGTCTTCTTTGTCTCGCCTTTAGCGTTTTCACATTCTCGCCAAAAATGTCCTTCGGCGCCACAGGAATTACAATACTTCCCTTTTCTGAACGCTCGATGACTCTTCCCCTTCTCTGCACATGTATTCGCCAGGTGAGACATTGACCCGCAGGTCCAACATTTCTTTGTCCGTGTTGCGGCCACTCTGGGCATCCTGTCCGTACCACACCCTGCAGAGAATGCTGCACTCGATGACGTTTCTCCATACTTCGCCATACACACCGCTGTCGGACTTTCCATAGCGAGCAGCATCTCCTCTCTTTCGCCAAGAGCAGACTCAATAATGTCTAATGTCGTGCCCTGGCTCAGCCGTAGCGCCTCTACAGTCATTTCAAAGCCGCGTTTATTCGCTCCTTTGAGCGCAAAGTAAGCAGCCTCTGGGTCGGTTACCACTCTCCCCACTTCAGTGCATAACTGTATCCCCGTCCTGACTTTAGTCAAATAGTCCTTACTAGATTCGTGTGCCTCCCACCGCAAACTGGACAGTCTGTCGAATAGACGCACATTTTTGTCCTTCGGTATGCGCCCTGTGCCGACGAGCCAGGCTCTCCCAGACGACTTTTGCACTTGTTGCTCCTGAATACGGCCCAAGCTCCACCGCACTGATGGTCTGGAACAGGAAGGCGATGGCACGATTGTTTTTATCTTGCCAGGCCTGTTGAACAGGTGCTGCTGCTCCTGGATCCGGGGGATCATCGGTAAGTGCGCTCGACCATCCCTGGCCCACAATATACGCATGAACTTTTGTCCACCAGGTTTCGTAATTACGGCCTATCAGCGCTTCTATCCCCTTATATGAGGGCAGCTTCGAGTCGGATGCGGTTGCTGGACGAACATCTAACGCTGACTGCATCATGCACACGTCTGTAATTAGGCACCAATAAACCAACAACTGCTTACAAATACTCAGCATCAGGCCACCCGTCACACTTACATAGTGACTCTTCGGCCTGTTCCTTCTGTGTATTACCCACAAACGCGTGACTGCTACCTCTCCTTGCAGAAGTTGCTACCAGAAATGTGAGGTCTGCTAAACGTGGATCGATGGAGTGTGAGCTAAATCACGCATTTCTAATTGTAATTGCACCTTTAGAGTCCGCAGAAATGTTCCATATTGCTCGGTTACCAAACAAACTAACAGTGTCTTTATTTCAGTTGAGACAATTTATTACATCTCATTACTTTACTGTGCATTCTTGTTAATGCGTTGACTCGGACTATGATTATTCTTAAACAGAACTTGTTTGTAACAGTTTCTTCACTATGCTACTTAAATATTCGTAAAACACGTCAATTGCCAACTGGCGGTTAATACCGTGCTCGCCCATCACATAGCGTACCTACAACCATGTTGTTGACTTCCATGGCAACCAAAAGTTAATGTTCAACGCCTCGCTTCTACACTCCCGTATACACAATGTACGTTACCCTTTATTCCTCAGGCTTCTGGACCACGCAGACTAACCAAACCTACTTCCAAGGATCTCATGGTTCTCACTCCACTGCGGCTTGGTCCTTTGGAAATCGTACGTTCACTTTTGGATGTATTTCCCTCGGCGATACATTACTCCAGCTCAACTTTGCTGTGTTAACAGCCATGCAACAACAAACGGGTTTTTCTTTTTCCTACGCAACAACGCGCTGAGTCGAGCATCAGTACCAACGACCATACGACAATTATAACAATACGGATGCTATATCTTAACAGCTAAAATCACAACATAACCTGTTTCATTCAGGCTGCGAGAATCTTGTCAATCACCAATACAAGCTTCTCCTCCACTATACCAACTATGTATTCTTTCACTGCAGAAGTCTACCCATTCCGACTCACTAGCGTTAAAACGCTCATCATTGGCTGGTAAAATCGTTATCTTTAAATTGTTCCCCACAATACTCCCCCCTGATTGACAAGTTTCTTGTTTATCTTTAACATGCAACAAGGTAGCAAGAGCGTGGTACGATTCAGACGGCTTCTCATCTACCAGTCTAGAAATACCCAACTCAAATAGTAATGCTTTTAATTTGGCACCACTAACACATTTTGTGAACGCATCCGCCAAGAGTAACTTACTGGACATTTATTTACTGGATATTTTAGTGTCATATTACCACAACTGATACATTGCTTGAGAAAAGCAATTTTGCGTCTAAAATGCTTACTTCTAACTGATTCTCCAATGCTGTGTGCGAGGTGAATCGCAGATTGACTGTCCGTTTCGAGTCTTACAGGTAACTTAACACCAATCAACTCTTCCAATAACCCTTGTACCCATGTTGCCTCTTTGACAGCTTCAACCATAGCAGAAATCTCTGCTTCGGCCGATGATAAAGCCACAAGCCTCTGCTTGCGAGCTTTCCATGCAATCAGACACCCACTATATTTAATTAGCCACCCATCTATCCCTTTTCCATCATCCAAACTAGACCACGATGCGTCTGACTGAGCTTGAATCACGTTATCCTTGTTATTAGAACGAAAGAACAATGCATAGTCTCTAGTACTTTTCAGGTAACGAAGTACTCTTTTTAATAAGCGCATATGTACTAATTTTGGCCTGTTAGCATAACAGCTCGCCACCGTGGTTACAAACGAGATATCGAGCCGAGTTTGGTTTGCAATGTATAGTAGGGACCCTAATAATTCTCGGTAACTTGTTTGATCAACATCTGGACTGTCTAAACCTTCATCAATTACAAGATTATCCGCCATGGGTTTAATTTCCCCTTTTGCATCTTTCATATTATATTTTTCGACAAGACGATCTACATAGTACATTTGAGTCAAACTTATGCTATGCTCCTGCACCTGTAACGTCACTCCTAAATAAGCATTTGGCATAGTTTCTGTGACCTCAATAACCCCACGAATATCTGAAAGCAGACGATCTATATGCTTATTTAAACCTATTAGACAGGTATCGTCAACATGTGCTGAGGCCACGGTTATGTCATCATCGATCTCCCGCCTTACAAATACACATGGGTCCCAAATGGACTGAGTAAGACCCAGCGAGAGAAGAATTTCTGCATATTTCAGAAACCAGCAGCGGCCACTCTGGCGGCAGCCATACAGCCCTTTCACTAATCTACAAACGTAATTTTGCGTTTGCATCACGTGGCCTTCGGGGGGCTCCATGAAGATGACGTCAGTCTGAGGCATTTCGCCAAAAAGGTATGCCCCGACGACATCCATTACCCTTATGGAGTAATTTCGCTGTTTTGCCAGCGCAAACAATAGCCGAATTGACTCCCCCCTAACCACAGGGCTATATGTCTCCGTAAAATCCAAGCCGGGTTTCTGGCTGCTTCCAACAGCCACCAACCGAGCCTTGAATTTATCCAGAGTACCGTCTGGCTTCCTCTTTTTAACAAAAAGCCATTTAGACTTTATGACTTTTCGCTCAGAAGGTCTGGGCACCTCTACCCACACCTCTTTATCGAGCAAATTGTCAAGCTCTTTCTGAATTGCTACTTTCCAATTAGCACTTTCCTCACATGAGATCGCTTCATTGTACGTTTTAGGTATGAAATCTAGATCTGGATGCACCACCAAATTTGCACCCTCAGCTATACCACCCTCCTTCTGAGCGATAGGATCATTTTGTCCCAATGCCTTACAACCTACATCTAACTTAACATTACTAGCATTATCACTAAGATTTGATGCACTTCTATAATCACTACCGATTAAACACTCGGGACTTAGCCCGCGTAACCGTCGAGATCTGCGCACTTCACCAGTAACGTTGTCTGAAGCACATTCACTAACTACTGGCACCTTACTTTTTGCACACCCTGTTTGAGAATCTGCAGAGCTCTCACTTATCTTCTCAAGCGAGCTCTCACCCAAACCGGGCACATTTCGAGCATCATCACATAACACATTCTGCACATTCTGCAAATTTTTCGCTACAGCTTTGCTGCTCTCATCACGATGCACAGGCAGATCACTTATCATTTGCGAACGAGGAGCACTTCTCGAAGGCATGTTACATAAGTTTTTCAACACTGGTAACTGTCGTGAGGCCTCCGAACCACTAGCATGATTGTCCGCTCCATCTTCACTAGCATTCGTGGAGCCATGACTTCGTCCGTCATCATCTTCATCCGATGAATCAGTTGAGGAGTCACCCGAAGCATCAGGATCGCTTCCATTTCGCCAAAGACGGAAAACTGTGTCTTCCAGATGAGTGAAACCAGCATCGTCAAATTTTCTCTCCAGCATCGTTGATCCATTCACATTGTCTACGAAACGAACGTGGCGAGCAGTGACGAATCTATTCGTCCCAGGTACGTACAGCTTGTAGGCTCTCTTCTGTAAGTCATACCCGACGAATATTGATTTTTCGGCAATCGGGTCAAACTTGCGTTGCTTCCCTTGCTTGTGACAAAACGCCAAGCACCCGAACCTATGCAAATGAGCGAGTGAAGGGCTTCTTTTGCTCCACAGCTCCAATGGTGACCGGTCATCCTTTGTTGACGGTAGACAGTTGTGCAAGTAACTGGCACAGGAAATAGCTAGAGACCAAAAAGTTATAGGCATATCAGCGCCTCTCAGAAGGCATCTAGCAATGGACAGCAGGGTTGCATGGGTACGTTCTGCCTGCCCATTGCTCTGAGGGCAATACGTTACTGTTCTTTCTACTTTTATGCCTACACTCTTGCAGTAGTTATCCACGCTCGACCACTCCAACGCGTTATCAAGTTTTATACGCTGCAATGATCGCCCAGTCTCTCTTTCCCTGCGCTTGATACACTCAATAAGCAGGTCGGCGGCATCACTCTTTTCGCCATCACGAAAGTAAAGAACCGTCTAGAGAAAGCATCTACCGCTGTCATAAAATAGACTGCTCCTCCTTGTGAAACAGGACACACCGGGCCACAAAGATCACAGGCCCACTCTTCCATAATGTTATTGACCTTCTGAAATTTCACCCTCTTAAACGGCAATCGTTTACTTTTGCACTCGAAGCACGTGATGCAATCATTCAGTATCTTCTTCAACTGCACTGATTGTTGCGCTGTCATACTCCCAAGTAGGCTCTTCATCTTCTTTTCACCTGGGTGGCCAAGTCGTTCGTGGTAGTCCCGCATTGACCATCCGCCCGGCTTGTCTCTGACGACATTTGCGCGTTCAACATACTCAATCGGGAGCTTGTATAAATTTCCAGATTTAACTGCTATACCAACGGCTTTTTCTTCTAATTGCTTCTCCCATGCAGCCATTCGTTCTTCTTCCATCACATAGGCTCTCGTGGGTCCAAAGATCGTCCATAGACCCTCGGCAGACAACTGTTGAACCGATAAGAGCTCATCTCGCAAGCTTGTAATGACTAGGGCCTTACCGAGATTGCGTAGTGTCTTCTTACCGTATGACCCTGTCATAATCCCTTGTAGTTGACCTTGACTCGTTGCCATCATTTCTGCTCCTTCGGCCGCTAACTCAAGTACTTCCTCGCAACGTCTTGGCGCTGTTAAGTGCTCTTCCGCACGCAAACAAGCCACTGTCGCGGCACTGTCTAAAACAAATGTATTGTTCGCTTCTAGAGTTCTGTGAACCCGCCGTCGGTTCGCAACACTAACGCGTTGCTTCACTTCCTTAGTACCAGGCGATGACTGCTCCGATGTGTTCTGCCTCGTAGCTGTCTTCTTTGTCTCGCCTTTAGGGTTTTCACACTCACGCCAAAAATGTCCTTCGGCGCCACAGGAATTACAATACTTCCCTTTTCTGAACGTTCGACGACTCTTACCCTTCTCTGCACACGTGTTTGCCAAGTGGGACATTGACCCGCAGGTCCAGCATTTCTTTGTCCGTGTTGCGGCCACTCTGGGTGTCCTGTCCGCGCCACACCCCGCAGAAACCGCCGCATTCGATGACGTTTCCCCATACTTCGCCATACACACCGCTGTCGGTCCTTCGATAGCGAGCAGCATCTCCTCTCTCTCGCCAAGAGCAGATTCTATAGTATCTAAAGTCGCACCCCGGCTCAGCCGTAGCGCTTCTACAGTCATTTCAAAGCCGCGTTTATTTGCTCCTTTGAGCGCGAAGTAAGCAGCCTCCGGGTCAGTCACCACCCTTCCCACTTCAGTGCATAACTTTGTCCCCGTCCTGACTTTGGTGAGATAATCCTTACTAGATTCGTGTGCCTCCCATCGCAAACTAGACAATCTGTCGAACAAACGCACTTTCTGTCCTTCGGTATGCGCCCTGTGCCGACGAGCCAAACTTTCCCAGACGACTTTTGCGTTAGTAGCCCCTGAATACGGCCCGAGCTCCACCGCACTGATGGTCTGGAACAAGAAGGCGATAGCATGATCGTTCTTGGACTGCCAGGCTTGTAGGACACCCGCTTCTGCCCCTTGACCTGGGGGATTATCGGTAAGTGCGCTCGACCATCCCTGGCCCACAATATACGCATGTACTTTGGTCCGCCAGGTTTCATAGTTTCGCCCTACAAGCGCTTCTATGCCCTTATACGAGGGCAGCTTCGAGTCGGCTGCGGCCGTCGGACGTACATCTAAAGCTGACTGCATCATCCTAGACACGTTTATTAGACACCAACAAATCAATACCTGCTTACCAATACTCAGCATCAGGCAACCCGTCACACTTCCATAGTGACTCTTCAGCCTGTTTCTTCTGTGAATTCCCCACAAGTGCGTGACTGCCCCCTCTTCTCTCAGAACTTGCTACCAAAATGTGAGGTCCGTTGACTGTGAGTCGTTGGAGAATGGGCTATATTACGCATCTCTTGTCATAGTTGTACCATAATTGACCGAACAAACGTTTCACTGAGCTCATTTACCAAACAAACTAACAGTATCTTTATTGAAGTTGAGACAATTTACATCTCATTAATTAACTGTGCATTCTTGTTAATAACTCGGGCTATTCTTATCCTTTACCAGAACTTGTTCGTATCAAACTCTTCACTATGCTACTTATATAATTGCAAAATATATGTCAATTGCATACTGGCAGTTAATACTGAGCTCGCTCAACACACAGCGTACCTACAACCATGTTGTTGACTTCCATGGCAACCAGAAGTTAATGTTCAATGCCTCGCTTCTACACTCCAAATACACAATGTACGTTACCCCTTATTCCTCAGGCTTCTGGACCACGCAGACTACCAAACCTACTTTCAAGGATCTCATGGTTCCCATTCCACTGCGGCCTGGTCCATTGGAAATCGTACGCTGACTTCCTGAATGTATTTCACTCGACGATACATTACTTTACCCCAGCTCAACTCTGCTGTGTTAACGGTCAGGCAACAACCCCGTTTTTCCCTACGCAACAATGCGCTGCATCGAGCATCAGTATCAACGACCGCACCGCAATTACAACAATACAAATGCTTTTATCTTGGCAGCTAAAATCACACATAACCTGCTTCATGTAGGCTGCGAGAATCTTGTCAATCACCAATGCAAGCTTCTCCACTATACCAACTAAGTACCCTTTCACTGCAGAAGTCTACCCACTCCAACTCACTAGCGTTAAAACGCTCATCATTGGCTGGTAAAATCGTTAGCTTTAAATTGTTCCCCACAATACTCCCCCCTGATTGACAAGCTTCTTGCCTATCTTTAACATGCAACAAGGTAGCAAGAGCGTGGTACGATTCAGACGGCCTCTCATCTACCAATCTAGAAATACCTAATTCAAATAGTAACGTTTTTAATTTGGCACCACTAACACATTTTGTGAACGCATCTGCCAAGAGTAACTTACTGGATACATATTTTAGTGTCATATTACCACAACTGATACATTGCTTGAGAAAGGCAATTTTGCGTCTAAAATGCTTACTTCTAACTGATTCTCCAATGCTGTGTGCGAGGTGAATCGCAGATTGACTGTC
>JAQIUZ010000148.1:0-10915 GCA_034697205.1 Lithobius forficatus | reverse complement strand
TTCAAAAACCTTTTTCGTTGCCTGCTTTGTTTGGCGTCGAGGTTTCTAAAGCACATTCTATCTCCCGTCCGCCCAAACCGATGAATGCCGGTCGCCTCGCAGAAAGCGTGCAGCAACGAGCGATTAATTAACTTGACGGCCGCTTCTCGTTTTGGCCAGTAGATGGCAGCACCAAGTCCATCGCTATAATCGCCAACGGCTTGGTCCGTCCGTCTGTCTGTCTGGCGTGGCATTCAAAATTCAAATGCACCAATTAGAGTGAAGGACGGTTGGACGTGTACGCAACTACGACTGCATACTTTCAAGTGGACATGATGAAAAAAAAATACAGTTTCAGCGTGTATATCAGTCAGTTGAGCTTCGTCGAGTTGGTTAAGATATTCCATACCAAACTCACCAGCCTCTCCATCCCCTCCCCGCCCTCCTCTCTTAGTAGGGCTACACCTGCTTGTGAGACAGCCAGAGTGGTGTTCAGGGTCAGGTCTTGGGTCACCTTGTTCAATTTGAATGCAAATAGCCAGCCACCACACTGAAATACGACGGCTAAACTCGACTAGCCTTCCTGCCTAGCAACCTGTTTGCAACCAAATTGAAAATCTTAACTTGTAAAACTGCTTTTTTATAAGCGTTTGCTTTGCTGCTAACCAACTGTAACAGCAGCGGCGCGCCGGCTTGGGTTGTTTGCGGGGAACGCAGACGGAACAGGCGGCGCCACGGATAGATCATAGCCGGCTTCCGTTCAGTTCGATGGAATCGGGCGATAGCTAGCTATGTGCAACCAAAGTGCAGGTTCTCTACATTGAATGCGAATTTGTATTTTTTTGGCCACTATCTCAAGTTGAACTTGCTGGGTGATGGGTGACTGGCGTTGAGGATAAGAATTTCAATTTGCATAATAATTTGCATTTGTACAGTTAGGCCTATGAACGTTGAGACTTTTATACGTTATCGGCATAAAAAAAAAAACAGGGTTGCAGTGTAAACGTGCAGTTGTGTGCGAACATGTCTTTATTTAAAAACGAAAAGAAGCCAGTGTTGGTATTATGTCTCTTCTCACCGAATTTTTTTATTTCTGTGATTCGAGAAATTCGCACGAAAATTTACTTTTGTTTTGGTTTTTAATTTAAATCTGCTAGGTTTACAGCCTCAAGTCTGATTCGCTGTGTTAATAACATGGTGATGCGAATTCGATAAATTGACAATTGAAAAAAAAACATTTTTAATTATCGATACGTGCATTTTAGGATTAATGTTTATTCCGCTTCCATTAGGAATAGGCTATGGAAATTAAAAGAGAAATATTAGTTATAATAATTAAATCACTTACTATTTATTGGATAACAATTCACTTGTAACCAGCTTAGTAACAACTAAATTCAATTTTATACTAATTATAAAATTCTAAACCGCAAAAAATCTGAATGCAAATTTTAAATTTAGACACCGACGTTTGTGTTTTTACAAAGGTTTAGCATACTCTACGCGAGTGTCTTACTTGTAATAAATAAATAAATAAATAAATAAATAAATAAATAAGCAAACTATGGAGAAATTAACGCAAGCAATTAAATGTAAAAAAAAATGTGCAGCAAGAAAAACGATTCGGTATCCATTTATTCAACTCAACAACCTATGATTCAAAAGAACTCGAAATGGGTTTTGTATTTCCTCATCACGCGTTAAGTATTGTTGATTTACCCGTGCAGTTGTACTAAGCTAGGCCTACTATTGGTTTTAGAAGAAAAAAAAAGCAGTTAATATTTCTTTACTCGTATCAACACGAAGCAGTCTTGCAACGTAGAATATGTACGATATTTTTTGAAAATTAATAGGCTACCGAGATTTGTGGCGGAACTTTGTCCATACAGTTTTAATTTAAAATAAGAACGCTTTTATTTTAGGTGTTATGCGTGCATTTGCAGGTTTCGCGCAGTTCGCGTAAGTTTTACAAAAATTAAATTGTATTGTTAGGTTTTCAATAAAGCTAGGCTTTTAATGCTGCTGCTCTGGAAAGGAGTTTATTACTTATGTCTTCATTTCAGTTATGAACAGCTGCGGTTTAAACTTCAGAGACTGCAGAGAAGGCTAATCCAGTTAACTGGCAAGGTAAGCGATAGTGGCAAGGAGTAATTTGAAAATCTATCGGTAAAAGAGTGTGCTTAACTTCTATGTAATTCGATAAAAAAAATTGTACTAAAGTTGTATAACGACCTGAGAGTGTCTTTGTCGTGGACTGTGAAAAGTTAAGGTTTCAAGGTTCTTCTATTGACAATATTAGTGAGTATTTGATATTAAAAAATTTGTTCCTTTAACAAAAGTTGGGAGGACTAAAGAAAGTGTTTCTCAGTAAGAGGACTAAGGAATAGACCTATTCTGAAGAAGTACCGTAAACTAAACTAAAAGCCCGACTGCAATTTAAATCGAATTCCCAATAAAAATGAGTTGACCTGCAAACTAAAAGTTGTTAAAAAAAATTGGGGGTCAACCTGTTAATGTTAGGAAATAGATAAATCAAGTTCTTTCAGTTCTGAACACTGCATGTGATGGCAAGACAACACTTTTTAAAATTCTTGTAATCTTCTAAGGATTGAAATGCAAAGGTATTTAGGAATTGTAAGGTTTTAATTTTTAAGAATTTTAAGATTGGCTACATAAAGTGTATATACGATGCAAGATTAAAAAAAAATTAAATGTTAATAATCAACTAAATTACTTTGTGTGTTACCCGAAATGTTAGATAATTGATGTTGTCTCAGTTACGTTGCGTTACACAATGGGTAATTCGGTAAGGGAGAAAGTTGTTTCTTTGTCGAAGGATGTATTTGGTAGATTGCTGGGAGAATGAATAACCACTCAATGAAGGGTCTTTTGTTGGATAGTGTTGAGTATAATGTGTAATAGATTTAAGGTTAGTGGTACTTATTGTTAGTGTGTTGCTTTGTTGTGGACATTGTTTATATGTCGTGATGACGTAGTGAAAAAGGGGGTTATTGGTGGGTGAACGAAAATGGCGATGTGCAGTTGTAAAGTTCGTCGTTACCCGTTTGAGAAAACACTGAACTGGAAGCGCGAATGCTCGTGTTGGCAACGACGACCTTCCGTGGGTGAGTCTGAGCACAACGTTTGTGTGTATTTAACTGTGAATGGACTGGACTTAATGCATTTATGAAGTGTGCCCAAGGAATAGCGAACCTTAGTCCTTGGCAACCGGAGTAACAAGGTGAAGAGCGGTATATTACGTCATTTAGTGCATTGACATTTAGTATAGGAGTAAGCAAACTATTAGTCGTACGTTTACCATAAGGATTCAAGAGAATAAAATTAGTCTTCTCGAAAAGTTCCATGAGCCTTGCTTTGCTATACCGCTACGTGTGTATTACATTATTGGTAGCAGAATCGTCGTTGGGGAAGACCAGGAGCGCACGTGAATGGGTTCACATGGATGGTCAGATGGATTTGGCAGTTCGTCCTGCTGTTGAAGCGAAGATGACCACTTATAAAGGGATAGAGGCACTGACTGAATTTAACTATGAGTCTTGGCGAGTGAAAGTGTTTGCCTATTTAGTGGGGCAGGGGTGGCGGACGGCTATCGTAGATGACCCACCGGCTGATCCGGACGCCTTGGAGGTCTTTACAGGAAAGAATGATAAGTGTCTTGCTTTTTTGTACCAGACGATTAGTCCTGTGGAACTTGGGCCCTATGCGGGAGAACATTTGGCTAAGGTCGTCTGGAACGATTTGGAGCAACGTCATAGAGCGGTTAGTGACGCTCAGAAAATAAGGTTGTTTAATGAACTCACGAAGATTAAGTGGTTGGCGGGGGAAACATGCAGGCATTATATGACATGACTACGCACTTTACGTAAACAATGTGTTGATGTGGGGCGCCCAGTGACCGAAAATGAAGCAGTTTTTTATGCGCTACAAGGTGTGACGGCGCCGGAATATGACGTCACAACAGAGGGCCTGAGACATCATGCGGACATGACTTTGACTCGGGTTGAGGTTGCCCTTGTGGAGAGGGAGGCGCTGCTGGCCGCCACTCAAAAGCCAAATTTGCAACAAGTTTTTGCCGCGTCATCTGAAGGTCGGCCTGACAAGAGATTTGAAAAAGTTAAACGTTGCTTCGTGTGCGAGTCATTGACACATTTAGCTAACCGCTGCCCGGATAAGCGGAAAAACTTGAACGCCAATGTTATTTGTCACGAATGCGGCCAGAAAGGACATTTCCGCCGTAGTTGTCCAGCTCGTGAAGAGGCTGCACGTGAGAAGGACAAGGATAAAGACAAAGAAAAACGGGCGACGCCTGAAAGGGGTAAAGAACAAGGCAAGGGACGCGCCTGCATAGTCCGCGGTGGGAAGAATATCAATAAAGCCTGTGTCTCTGAAAAAGCAGGAACGATGGTCATTGACAGTGGAGCATCTGTGGTGTGTGTGCTTCCCACCGTGTCACTCCAGCAGAAGCATGCCGTCGAGACGACAGTGGAATTAGCGACAGTAGATGGGACAGTGAAGACTGTTGAAGAAGGTGCTTTGAAAGTGCGACTGACTGCTAGGAACGGTAATTCGCACGTATGTACGCTGCAAAATGTAAAGTGCGTTGAAGACTTACGTGAAAACTTATTGTCCGTTCATGAACTTACAAAGGCTGGATTGGGTGTTGTCTTTCTGGGAGAGGAAGCTTTGCTTGTGAAAGACGATTTATTGCGTCAGTCGTATCCGAGGTTACTGCAGGAGTCCGTTGGTGAGGCGAAGTGCCAAGATGGTTTATATCGTATACCAGTTCAGTATGAGTCTGTTGACCAGGCTTTTCACATGCATTTACCGAAATGGTCGTGGATGGAATTTCATCGATGCCTAGGTCATCCGGGAGCGCAACGTTTACAAGCTATGGAAAAACTCTATCGAGAGGAAGGAGAAGAAAGCCGATTTTCGGGTACTTTAGAAGAGGTGAAGAATTGTGACGTCTGCCTGAGGGGTAAAGCGAAACGCTTGCCGTTCCGTTCGTCGTTAGCTCCTGCAGCACATGCGAAAATGTCTTTGTGGCAAGTCGACATATGTGGTCCAGTTAACCCTGAGTCCGTAGGGTCTGCAAAATATTTCATGACCACGGTCGACACGTGGAGTCGACGTATTTTCGTGGATGTACTTCGTGGACGCCATGAAGCGGTTGATATTTTGATTGAGAACGTCAGACGTAGGGAGCGCCAAACTGGCTTACAGCTGCAAAGACTAAGAACTGACAACGCTTTGGAGTGGCGTGCAAAAAGCCTTTCTTCCTTTTGCGTTCAATCGGGGATTAAACACGAATGGACCATCCCTTATTGTCCGGAGAGTAATGGACTCGTAGAAAGATGCAATGGGATCATCCTTACTACTGCGCGGTGCTTGCTATTAGATTCTGCTTTGCCGAATGAATTTTGGTCATTGGCTGTGACCTGCGCTGCCTACCTTTACAATGCCACTTCGTCTCCGAAGGGGGATGGTGATATTAGATCCCCGTTAAACCGCTGGTTGGATAGAAAGAGTGGCCTAGGCCATTTGCATCCGTTCGGTTGTCTGGCCTACGCTATACGTCCGAAAGTGTCACGTGCCAAATTTGATCCGCCTGCGGAGCCGGCAATTTTCGTAGGCTATGGTCAATTCACAAGAGGATTTCGTTTGTGGAATGTAAAAACTCGTAGTGTATACCTGGCACGTCATGTAAAATTCCTGGATGAAGTAAAAGGCGTGAGTTTGTTAGATAGAGGTTGGACATTTGATCCTCGTTCCTTTGATGCTGTCATAAAATCGATTTTGCCTATGGTTGGAGATGACGACGACACGTCTTCTTCTGATGACGACGACGGCGGCAGCAATGTTGGGGGGGGGGGAGTTGTCCACCCCCTGGAGTCCACCCTTCCTCGTCCTGTTCTGAAGGGAATACTTCGGTAGCCACAAAAAAACAAGAGTTACAACATTCCTCTGCCGACTCGTATGCAACTTCTGGTAATGGGCCTGCTACAGGAGTCCAAGAAGAGTGTGAAAAAGTTATTGTGTCGTCTTTTGATCCGAATAATGTTGCCGAGCCAATATTATTGCGTCATTCACGACGCTTGCGTGGTTTGCCGCCTGAGCAACAGTTTAGTGGAATTAGTAGTACTCGCAATTCTGCCAACGATGGGTTAGTGAAAGAAAGTGAAAACCCTGGTTGCGTTGGTGATGTGATGGAAGTGGTTGATAGTCCCTTGAGTATTAGTGGGGGTGAAGCCATTTCTGCGAGTGACGTGTATCCAGGCAAAGAAAAGTTATCTGAAAAGTTTGTGTTGTTAACAAGTGCTACTAGTAGTAAAAATGTTGATTTTATTCCTGCCACGTATCACGAAGCAGTGGCTTGTGATGAAGCTGTTCTTTGGCGAGCCGCCATGGACGTGGAGATGAAAAATTTAGTTGAGAGAGGCGTCTGGGAAGTGGTGCCGAAACCAGTTCATGCTTATGTTATACCATCGAAATGGGTCTTTGTAAAAAAGAGATTCCCAGATGGCACTCTCAACAAGTTTAAGGCCCGTTTAGTGGCGGTTGGCCGAGGACAGCGTCCTGGTATTGATTATGTAGATACTTATAGTCCCACCATTAGGCAGGAATCAGTACGTGTGTTGCTAACACTTGCGTTAAGGGAAAAGCACACGGTTAAAGTTCTAGATGCTGTCTGTGCATATTTAAACGGGAGTTTAGACGGTGAGGAGATCTTCATGAAAGAGCCTCCTGGTTTCGAATCGCAAGAGGGTAACGTTTGCCTGTTAATCAAAAGCTTATATGGCCTAAAACAAGCTGGCCGTTGTTGGTACATTCGTTTGGTACAAATTATGACAGAATTAAAAATGAAGCAAGCTCTTTCTGATCCGTGTGTATTCTTCGGGGCTCCTTTCGGTGCTCCAATTCGAATCGGCGTACATGTGGATGATACCCTTTTAATCGGCGATTCGGAGGCCTTAAATGTGTTTGAAAAACATCTAAACAAGGTTGTTGAAATGACCAGTGGGAAAAATTCGGTTTACTTAGGGGTAGAATTATTGTTTTGTAGCGAGTATGTAGTTCTGTCACAAGTGAATTATGTTAAAAAGCTGGTTCGGAAATATGGTCTGGGAAGTAAAGAGGTAGCTTGTAGCCCGGTAGACCCCTGCCAAAATTGGAGTGACGCAGGGGAAGGGGGTGAATCTTATGACGAAACCAAATATCGTGAATTACTTGGTTCGTTATCATTTGTCGCAAACCTAACACGACCTGACATTTCGTTTGCGATAAATTTAGCTAGTTGTTACGCCCATAAGCCCAGAATTGCACATTGGCGAGGTTTGTTAAGAGTGCTTAGATACTTAAATGGTACTTTCTCTTACGGTCTCAAATTGAGTGAAGATCAGTCTTTGGAAGTGACTGGAGCAAGTGACGCTTCATGGTCTGTGCATGAGGACGGTGGGGGAGTCAATGGTTACCTTGTACGTCTGGGCACGAATTTAATTGCTTGGAAATCCCGTAAAGAGAAGCTCATTTCCCTTTCTTCTGCAGAAGCAGAAATGTGTAGTATGGTAGACATGTCCAAGGAGTTGATTTGGGTAAAAGAATTAGTGTACGAATTAACTGATTTTGAACATGTTTCACGGGTAGAAACCGACAGTAAAAGCCTTATAGATATGGTAAAAAGTTTTGGTATGACGTCTCGTACTAAGCACTTTCGTCGTTTATTGGGTTTTTTACGTAGTCTGGTTAAGGACGGTGTCATAACACTAGAGTTCGTTCCCGGAAAGTGCTTAGTGGCAGACCTTTTAACGAAAGCAAAAAGTGGGGTCTCATTAGCACGCAATAGAGAGAATTTAAATCTTGAGTCGGTGGATCAGGCACACGCTCTGACTACCAGCAATCAACCAGGTGGGGATTGTGTCTCAGTTACGTTGCGTTACACAATGGGTAATTCGGTAAGGGAGAAAGTTGTTTCTCTGTCGAAGGATGTATTTGGTAGATTGCTGGGAGAATGAATAATCACTTAATGAAGGGTCTTTTGTTGGATAGTGTTGAGTATAATGTGTAATAGATTTAAGGTTAGTGGTACTTATTGTTAGTGTGTTGCTTTGTTGTGGACATTGTTTATATGTCGTGATGACGTAGTGAAAAAGGGGGTTATTGGTGGGTGAACGAAAATGGCGATGTGCAGTTGTAAAGTTCGTCGTTACCCGTTTGAGAAAACACTGAACTGGAAGCGCGAATGCTCGTGTTGGCAACGACGACCTTCCGTGGGTGAGTCTGAGCACAACGTTTGTGTGTATTTAACTGTGAATGGACTGGACTTAATGCATTTATGAAGTGTGCCCAAGGAAAAGCGAACCTTAGTCCTTGGCAACCGGAGTAACAAGGTGAAGAGCGGTATATTACGTCACTTAGTGCACTGACATTTAGTATAGGAATAAGCGAACTATTAGTCATACGTTTACCATAAGGATTCAAGAGAATAAAATTAGTCTTCTCGAAAAGTTCCATGAGCCTTGCTTTGCTATACCTACGTGTGTATTACAGATGTTATAAGGTGGACATGCACATATTTTATGTGAATATATTTAAATTGTTAGTAAAAATTTGGTGACATTGATAAACATAATTGTGACGACAACCTAATTAATTTAATTGATAAACGTGTCTGTTTCAGGATCCTCTATTGCCGTATGGGACCAGTGTACAGCTGCGTCACTCCTATACACGAGGCTCCGAGCCACGGAGTCCGATGCCTAGAAATCGATCAGGTACGCGCTTGAACAATTGATTTTAAAACAAAATGATTGCAGGGACAGCTCCTGGTGTAGAGGACGACGTGTGTGAGTACTGTGCAAATAGTAAAAATGATATTGGATGTGTTGGCCCAGTCCCACGCAAGGAGATAAAGAGTACATATATTTAGCAAGACAGGACAAATTTTTTATTGGGCTCAACCAGGTGGCAGAAAACCGTGTGCGAGCCAAGCACGAGTACCTCCAGT
The DNA here is from genome assembly GCA_034697205.1 of Lithobius forficatus. NCBI lineage: Eukaryota > Metazoa > Arthropoda > Chilopoda > Lithobiomorpha > Lithobiidae > Lithobius > Lithobius forficatus. The sequence continues at coordinate 1,911 of JAQIUZ010000148.1, read as the reverse complement.
TAAAGTTAGTATACCACGCTTACGATTAGGGAGGGGTGCCTAGCGACATCTATCGACAAGATAATCGTTAAGAGTCCCGTATCAAATAAAAAAAGTGCAGGAATCAATATTTTGAAGGTAACAACAGGTAATTGAGCATACATAGAAAAATAACCAACTGAAACAATCAATAAAACCTATAGAAAGCTGCTTATGACGCAAACAAAATTATGGTTCAGAGATGGCGCTGCTAAATTTTTCCGCATATTGTCTAAAGCAAATACCGTGGTATACTAACTTTAACCGAGCTGAGCCCGAGGGTAGCTATTTTCACTAAAGTTAAATACAGTGACGAAAATATCTCTGTATATCCTGGACATAGAGTGGGATGTTTTCGTCACTTCTGCGGAAATCTGTACGAGGCAAAACTGCACTACCATTTAAAAAGATGTGTTAGCAGCTTGAAATAAGCGTGATGGCTTGCAATAGAAATCACGAACAAGTTAGATTAAACAAACTGTTCTCTTGGAAGGATGTGGTTCTAGAGTTACATCCGATTTTATGTTTGCTAAATGTTTGCTTTAGTTGAGTGTAACCAGCCGAAGAAAGCTGCATAAATTCTGCAAAAATATAACTTGTCAGTTTTCACAATACCAGTGCAGAAGTAAATCAAAAACAAGAACACAAATTGGTTCCATAGTTACTTATTTCGTCATGCACTTAACTCCAGTCACTCCTACCAGGGTTAGTACGCATCTCCACAAAAGACCGCAAAAATTGAATTGTGTGCAAAATATGTACATTTAGTTGGAATATTTAGAAATTTTTCCTTTTGGTCTAAAAATGCTGTTTGCTGTTAGTTTGCTTGCTTTTATTTTTTTTTAAATATTCCATAATTGCGGTTGAATTAATATGAAAATTCCTTAAATCAGTTTTAGGAGCCTTTTTGTAAAAAAAAATATATAAATTTTTAGCTAGGCCTACGTTGTTTAAAAAAATCATTTTTTAAAGTGCTATTTTTCATATCTTTACGGCTTTACCCTTGGGATGAAAGTTGATCAAAGTGAGGCTTTTGTGACTTGTGCTGCGTTACTTTCCCTTCGTAAAATTCTAATAATTAACAATTTTCTGTGGCTCAATGCGACAAAGTTCTGGAAACAACGGCCAGCCAGCCACAGATAAAAGAACGACTGAGGAAATGTTTTTTCTCCTCCTTGGGTTGGAAGAGATGAGTGGCACTCTGTTTGCCATTGCTTACAGACTCCTAGCCTAATGTATTGAGGAACCGGGTCTGCTGGGCATGCGACCTAGCCTACACCATGGATGATTCGAATAAGTTTCGCTATAGTATTATTAGCCGCTCGTTCAAATCAGAAAAATGTACAGTTGTAGAAACGTGAAAAAAATGTGGTTTATGGTGATCATATTTTGTGTAACGCAGCCCTGTAAGAAGGGGGGGGGGCTTAGCCCCCTAAATATCTCCAAGCCCCTCCAAACCGAAAGTATCCCTTTATAATTTTACAGATTTACGTTTTTATTTCTCTACTCAACGTTCACTAGGACTCTTCTTCCCCCCCCCCCCCAAATGTGAGTAGCCCCGCTTTATAGTTAGGTCTTGTCACGCGGCTGGCTGGTGTAACGTAACTTAACGAATTCGAAACAAATTGTCGACTTTTGACCTGTGATAACTGCAGAGTGACTTTCCCCCTCCGTTCTATTAGTTACAGATTTCTACAAAATATGTAACTAAAAAAGCTAAAAAATGCTGTTTACTGTTACAGTTTACTTGCTTTCTTTTTTAATATTTCATAAATGACTCAATGTAGGAAAACGGTTGTAAAGTAGTTAAAACACTTAAGTTGTGTTACTAACTTGTTTAAGACCCGCCTTATTCCTTGATAGCCGAGCCTCCCTTCCTTTTTTAATGATACA